>CM055764.1:4945333-5019793 GCA_029465975.1 Dallia pectoralis | reverse complement strand
CCCTCCTATCCAGTCTAAGTCCAGTTCGGATCGCCCCCCACAGAGGCCTAAGAAGGCCAAGGACAACAAGCCCAAAGTGAAGAAGCTAAAGTATCACCAGTACATCCCTCCGGACCAGAAGGCAGACCGGGAGCCTCCGCCTCAGCTGGACTCCAGCTACGCCAAGATCCTCCACCAGCAGCAGCTCTTCCTCCAACTGCAGATCATTAACCAACAGCAGCAGCACTACAACTACCACACCATCCTCCCAGCTCCACCCAAGTGAGTGTGTGTGTTGGGAATAAGGCCCAATCCGAATACTCCCCCTTACCCCTTCCCCTTAGCCCTTCCCCTTAGTTTTGCGCGTTCGCGCGACACCAAGTGCTGTCCGAATACTCATTTTGATCAAGACGAAGGGGTAAGACGAAGGGCTGTATACCCCTTGAAACCAAGATTTTCCGAGAGCTCACTTGAAACCAAGGGGTACCCAGAACTCAAGGCGAGACGTCAACAATGGCTGCTAGATCAGCAAAAGAGACCCATAAATGTAGTATTTTCGGATTAAATAGCGAATTTAAAAATTACGACACAATTGTTTTGTGATCTACTCAGTCCTGTACATATATATTTTTAACCATTTTAATAATTGAAGTTTTTTTAAAAATCGCTACTTTTTGACAGTTTTCAACGCCAAAGATACATTGCTAATTTGTCCCGTATTTCTCTGACTACCTTTACTCAATGCATGTTTGTCTACAGTTAACTCTTTTAGCAGATAATTCATATCAGTGCATAACATAACATGTTGCGTTTGGAATAGCGATTAAAGTGCTTTACATACCGTCCCGAATCACACAGGGACGCCGGAGGAAACCGGGCAAATAATTCGCTTTCGGGCAGAAAATGAACAGAAGTTTCATGCTGTACAACCATAGACTGTATAAAGATTAGGTGTACAACATAATTTGGATAGGATACAGGACACTGGTGAGCACGTTTAATTTAAATAGTACTGTTATTTAACAATTGTATATGTTTTACAATGTTGTTCAATAAATACAGGTTTTTGATTAAGGGTTTCTGTACATCGATCAATGACATTCAAAACAGTGATCACTGAAACAGATATTCAAAACACCATGCAGTGTGGATGAAAATATTTATTGAAAACAGCCTTCAGTAGTAAGCAAGCAGGTTTATTTATATAGCACGTGTGCTTTACAAAAACATTAAAAACAATAGTACACAGAACATCTGCATCCATATGCACCGCCACCAAACATATAACTACTACATACATCGAACCATATGCGCAGTATAGACGTGTTGGGGTTTATGGCACTGTATCTTGTTGGACCACCAGTCTGGAAAATAAAACGATTTTACACCATTAATGGCTGAGTTGGGAAAAATGTTTGCTACCTTGTTGGTTAGTTCCGTGAACTTTAAATACAATACGATAATGTTGTTTGCAACCAATCGATACATACCATAAGTTAAACTACCAGCATTCGTAGGCGTCGTAGACCTCTTCTCGCTTGATTTCTGCGATTTGTTGCAGACAATCGCAAAAACATAACTACTAAAATCCACGCAATCGACATACACACTTTTCCAGACTCTTTTTGCATCTCGGAAGTTTGAGATCAACATTTGTGTCGCCTCTGGTTACGTAGCAGCCAGCTAGCGACGATGTATGATGACGTAGCCAAAACCGAGTGGTGTCCCAATTCGTAGGGGAACGTAGCCCTTACCACTCGGTTTCGAGGGCCAAGGGGAAGGGGTAAATTAAGGGGTAGGGCTAAGGGGAAGGGGTAAGTGGGAGTATTCGGATTGGGCCTAAGTGGCAGCGCTCGATTCACTGTGTGTGTGTGTGTGTGTGTGTGTGTGTGTGTGACTGACTGACTCTTCTCTGTTTCTGGTCAGACAACCTGCAGAGCAGCCTCCTTCAACCAACCCCAGCCCATCCCCTTCACGCAGTGTTCCCCCAACGACCCCGACCCCCTCCAATCAGAACGGGCCCAGTCGTCAAAGCCAAATCCCTGTGGGAGGGGCCAAACCTGTTACGCTACCAGCCAATTTGGATGATTTTAAAGTGAGTCTATTTTTCTGCAAATACACTTGTAGTTGAACTTCATCCCTTTGATTTGCACCAATGTAACGCACAATATAAGTCACTAACTGTGATTCAACGTCTGAATCCTAGCACTCTTTTTCTCCCCCCAGGTTGCTGAGCTAAAACAGGAGCTGAAATTGCGTGGTCTGACGGTATCAGGAACCAAGATTGACCTGATCGAGAGGCTGAGGAATTACCAGGAGCAGAACACTGGAGCCCTTAAACACAGCCTACCGACCCCACAACACGCCTCCACCCAACCTGCTGGCACCAACACCCCCGCCCCCTCCCAGACGGGGCCCAACAGCCACCAATCAGGAGAGGCAGGAGGAAAGATAGCCGCTTTCTCATTGGCTCAGAATGCAGCTCCGGTTCGTATTATGAGGTTTGGCAGTACAAGCTCCTCCCCACCAGTGTCCCCCACCCCCTCAGAGCGGTCGTTGGCCCTGATGAGCCCTGACGAGGCCAGCTGTAATGGAGATGTATTTGGGGAGATGGTGAGCTCTCCTCTGACCCAGCTAAGTCTGCACCCCTCCCCGACCTCCATTAAAGAAGAGAACCAGGGTCTCTTATCTGCCTGCAGCCAGACACAGTCCTGGCCTTTACCCCCCACCTCTCACCCGGCCGCCCCATCTCCAGAGACCCTGGACGGGGTAGACATGGAGACCTCCCACCTGGACAAGGACCAGATGCTCCAGGAGAAGGACAAGCAGATTGAGGAGTTGACCCGCATGCTGAGGCAGAAACAGAGGCTGGTGGAGACCCTGCGCTCCCAGCTGGAGCATGGGAAGCGGACGGCAGGAGTGGGAGAGATGGAGGGACTGGAAGGCCACGGGTCGGGGAGTAGTTCTGCCCAGAAGGAGAAAAACATTCCTGTCAATGCCTCCGCCATCGTCCATCTCACTCTCGCTGACGGGGAGGCGGTGACGGTGAAGGAGGAGGTGGAAACGGAGGAAGAGATGGAGGCGGTGGATGAGTCACAGCTGAAGAGCCCTCAGCCGACACGGTGCTCTCAGCAGACCCTGCTCAAACTGCAGCAGATCCACCGGCTACAGCAAAACACACAGCGGCCCCAAGAACAACCTGGCCAGTTACCACTGGCACCACAACAACAACAGAAAAAGATCCCACAACCTACACAACTAAAGCAGTCTCAGCTGCTCCAGCAGCAGCAACCACCCCAGGTCCAGCAACAGGTCCAGCAACAGGTCCAGCAACAGGTCCAGCAACAGGTCCAGCAACAGGTCCAGCAACAGGTCCAGCAACAGACCCAACAGGTCCAGCAGCCAAAGGCTTGTGCCCAGGTGTTACTCCAACAACAGCAGCTGCAGCAGCTGATCATCCGGCAGACCCATCAGATACAGCAGCAGTCCAAACAGCAGCAGTCCAAACAGCAGCAGTCCAAACAGCAGCAGTCCAAACAGCAGCAGTCCAAACAGCAGCAGAGGAAACACCAGAGGCAGGCCCAGAGGCCGCAGCCGAACAAACAACCGGTTCCCACTGTCGCCACACAACAGGTACAGTCGTAATGTCTGTCAAGCACAGCTTTCATTGTTCAGTCAGTCAGTCTGTAGGTCTACAGCGGAGGTTCCCAACCTAGGGGGTGTGGCCTCAAATTTAGGGCGACATGTTTTCATGCGGCAGCCTTTTTCTTTGATGTTTACGGCGGCTCCTGGGTCTGCAATAATTTAGATGGAATTATAGTTCACGGGTGGTAATGGAGGAACACGGACTATGCAACCAATTGATTTAATAACTTTCTGTAAAAAAAAGAAAATCTATTACAGTTTGACATAAATTAGCAAAAAAAGGACAAATCGCAACCTCGAAATTTTATCCAAATCATGCTCCCCCACAAATATATTGTAGATTATAAATTGGCGATCTTAGATATTGCACATGTCAGTATCGCAATTTCAGTTAAAATGAGATTAATCGTCCTAGCCATATATTCTCGGTATACAGACAGCAGACAGTCGCCAATCATTGGGTACGCAGTTTTATGTAACTGACTATACCCTAACTAAAATAACACATGCATATTTAGTGGACTTTTTAACTCTAATAGTCCGACCTTTAGCTCACTGGGCTAACACCTTCTGGCCACCATGAGATTGAGGTTGGAATCTAGTCTTTTTCCCTTCTCCGGTGGAGCATGTCTTTAAAACAGGTTTGTGCTCTACTTCTGTTCACTCCAGGCCACTCCAGTCTTCGTCAGCCAACAGAATGGCACCCAGAGCCCCGCCCAGACCTTTTCATTGGACCTCCTAAAATCCGGCACCACACCCACCCTGGTCACCGACGGCAACGGCAACCACTACCTGATAGCACTGAGCAATCACAGCACAGAGGGCCAGAACGGCACAACCTCATTGGGCAAAACAAGTAGATCACAACGCATCACGCTCCAGGTACAGTCTGTTCTACTGTAAATCCACTGTAACGTACAGGTCTATAGGGAAAAGAGGAAGAATTAAGATGATGGAACAGTACAGTGACGTTGCCCTTTGATATTTTGCTCTGCTAATTTAATAATTTATGCTGAATGTTTTCTGCCATTTTTCTTTAGCGGTTGCAGTCAACTCCGAGCAAACTGCCCAGCCAATCACCTGTTGAGATACTTAGCACGGACACCCAATCGAAGCAGCTCTTGAAACCAGGCCTTAAAATCCCGCCTATGAAAACGGTAGGAGAAAACATGATCCCTGTCTGTCGTTCACATCCTGACATAATCACACAAGCTGAATGTGACAACAGTCCATGTAAAAAGGGCTTTATAAAATCAATTAGATTTTTATTATTTATATAATATCAAGGAAGTATAACTGTTTGATTTAGAATGTACGTGCAACTTCAACCATGTCTACTATCTTCGCTGGTTTAGAACAGGTCCCAGATCAGATGGCTCCTTTCTGATTCATAGGGGCTCTATTAAAACAACCTATCTAGTTTTCTATTCTCTCTAGTTTATCCAGGTTCAAAGGAAAGTCACATTTAGTCAACCAATCACATTCATTTCCGCATTCTGGGCTGATATCCATCCAAGTAATGTTTGACAAAGTGAAACCCCTGACTTGCAGAACCCAGGACTACAGCCCTGTTCTCAAGAGAAGTGAAATGCCAAACTTCTTGTTCTTCGGTCCTTAAGGGGGTTTTACTACAAGTATACATTTAACACGCACGTCTGACTTTACTCAGCCTGTCCAGGAACAGAAGGTTGGTCCGTACCAGGAGACCAATGGATTGACCAATGAGGTTCCGGAGGAAAATCTATCCCTCTCCGCCCTACCCAATCTCCATCCTTTCTTTGACGAGGTGTCCAGTTCGTCTGAAAGCCAACGTACACCACCCACCTCCCTCAAGGTGAGACGAGTACCGTTCACCGCGAGTCGACATTGTCTCACACTTGGCTTTTCATTCAACGTTGTCTCAACAGTGTGTTCATTATTTCCCTGGAGCCGATCTCCACTCCTCCGCCCTTACGCTTTCCTCACTCTCTCTGCCTTCATCCTTTCAGAGCGACGTGTCTCCACCTTTTGACCGGCACACTCTGTTCACCCCTCCCTCTCCTAGACAGACTTCTTGCACCAACACTCCTCGCCCCAAAGTATGTCCCTCCCTGCTGTCATCTTCCTCCGACCCCCTCTGGTCTGGTTTTTTGTCCTATATGGGGCTTACATTTCTCCTCTCACACACACACACACACACACACACACACACACACTTGTTGTACAAGTGTTGTGAATTGGGAAACAACCCTCTAAGGATCATCTGATATTTGTCCAGAACCTGGGTGATTGTATTGGTCTGTTAAGCCGTCATATGTGCTATAAAATGTACTAAACATGTCCTCTTGGCAACCAGGAGAATGGCCTTAGCAACCAGCAGATGGATGACCTGTTTGACATCCTGTTAAAGAGCGGAGGTAAGAGAACGGCTACAAACCATCAGCATACGACGTTTACATCACTTTGCCAGTATATGAGATCAAACCTCTTTGCTTTGACCTAGCGAACACTAACGACTATTTTGGTTCTTGAGCAAAAATACATATTTTAAAAAAATAATACAGAAACTAAAAGCTGCTGACATATGCATACAATCGACAGGCCGTTTTAAATAAATGCACGCTGTCATCTTTTGAAACCTCTCATCCTCCACTGTTAAAAAAGGCTTAATTTAAATAAAGGATGATGTTTCTCACACCGCAGATTCTTTGCTAGCTGAGGTAAACAGAGCCGGGCGCTTTACATTTACCTCTTCATGACCCTCTGTGGTTCACAGAAAAGGCTGTTATTATTAGAACCACTCTCACTGTTTATGCTATGTTGTAAAGAAAGACGTGGTTTATCATTACGGAAATACGTATTTGGTTCCCATTCAATTGGGCTGGAATCGGTTCTCTTTCTGTGAAGAGGCTATTGTTCATTAGTTTACATACCGGACACTGCATTTTAAAGGATGCCAGGTTTACATGAACACTAGGGATGCACCGAAATGAAAATTCTTGGCCGAAACCGAAAAAGAGGTAACCAAGACCGAAAACCGAAACACCGAAATAAATTATGCCAATTATTAGTACCATTGCATTTATGGATATGAGGCACCAAGGGCGTAGGTTTGGTCTCAGCTTCGGTGGGGACATCTCTCCACCCCCCCTCCGGCAAGTGAACTTTTACTGAGAATAATGTGATTATTTTTGCGTTTAGTTGAGACAATAGCCTGTTGCTTTTAGATGGTAATGCTGTTTGTCAGATTCAATATATTGTAGCGACCCTGGTGGTGCCACTACTCCGCCCCTACTAATGGGATATCCCAAATAGGCCACATTACATAAGCAAAATATACACAGGGAACATTTCCACTGTTTATTGTGACTGCAAGATTCTAACATATGGGGTATGTATTAACAGAAAGCACTGGTAACTTTACCGTTGTCTTCAGTCACTATCCTGTGTACTTATAGCGTGTCAGATAACTCCTTTCCCCTAGGTTTTTTAGCCAATCAAATTACGGCGTTTCTAGTACCGTACCGGCTCTGCGGTCGGAATTGACCCAAATCGCTTCACAAACTCATAACGGAGTTCGCTAAAATATTAGTGGGGACAATTTAGTCATGTTAAAATGTTGTTGGGGACATGTCCCCAGCGTCCCCCCCTAAACCTACGCCCATGTGAGGCACTTTCTTGCAGGATTTCACTGAACATATCAGACAACGAGGGTGCATGCCCCTCATCTAGTGCAGAGAGACGAGTCTTTTTTTCTGCGTTCTGATCTCCGTGCCCTGCTGCTCCGTGCCCTACAGCTCCGTGCCCTACTGCTCCGTGCGCTATTGCTCCGTCTCCACGCGGGTTCTCCGCATCCATCGCTGCCTGGATCATTTCTCGTGCGCGCTGCTTTATTTCTGCATCGAAGTAATGGTCTTTATAACGCGGATCAAGTACAGTCGCGATGAAGTGCAGAGGATCCGAATAAATCACAACATATTTCGGCCGTATAGTTTCGGTGATAAAAGTATTTCGGCCGAATATTCGGTGCATCCCTAATGAACACCATCAACAGAAACATTTCTAGTGAGTCAGCTTTACCATTCATTCCCGTTCTGACTGTACGAGGTTGCGAAACACACATGGCAAATGTGTACCGAAACCTCACAAAACCAGGGCCCAAATCTGATGCCTTCAAATGTTTCAGTGTTTCAGCTGTCGGTAAACGTGCTGCTGTATAAGTGTGTGTTTTTTGGGTTCACAGTCACGATGAATGAAATGATAAATTATTTGCGGTTTTGTGACCGGTCTACACTGCTCGTTATTGATACGTGTGCTCTGTTTTGTCTTCACCAAGAAATCTCTGGATTCCGAGCCAACCCAGACCCTTCCCTGGCCCACATCCACTCCAACCCTCCCACCCCTCCATCCTCCCCTCTCCACCTGTCACCCCCCACCCCTCCTCCTGAGGCCTCCCTGCCTTGCCGGCAGCCCTTGTCGTCACCCTGCGCGGGAACTGGTCGTCTGGAGGACTTCCTGGAGAGCACCACGGGCACACCTCTATTGGGGGTGGAGCCTGAAGGTGGTCTGACCTTGATTGACGACCTTCACAGCCAACTGTTGAGCACCTCCAGCATCCTGGACCACCCCCCCTCCCCAGTGGACATGGATACCAGTGACCTTGGCTTCTCCCCGCACGCAGCAGGTCTGGACTTCGGGGACCCAGCCCTTGACAGCATGGACTGGCTGGACATCTCTATGGGCGTGGGTGGGGGTGGCGGGGGATGTGGTGGTGGTGGAGTAGAGGGGACGAGTCTCGCCCCCCTGGGTCCCCACACGCCCCCCAGTGTGTTCTCCGCAGACTTTCTGGACAGCTCAGACCTCACTCTTCACTGGGACTCTTGTTTGTAGCTCTGACGTAGTGACCGGCGGCGAAGATTCGCAGACACACACACACACACACACGCGCGCGCGCTCTCACGCATTCTGTGTACAGGCTTTATCTCTGCCACGCACGCGCTTTCACTGTGCAGTTCCACCAACAGGGGGCGTCACTGGGACTGTACGCCGCGTTATGCCTTCACTCCGCCCTCATCCTGCTTTAGACCCAGTCGGAGACTCACTGACTAGATCCCAGACCGTGGGTGGATGTGAGTAGTGAATTACTGAGACACCCTGGTGGTGATGACGGGTGACACGTGTAGAAAGCACCCCCATGTCAGTGGGCGGTTCCCAACTTTGCACTTATGATGAGACTGTCGATTGGTGGAAATCTGTTAATGACGCGAACTCGTGGCTCGATCATTATGACTGAACCGTGTTCATCGCCTGATTCGACCAGTCAATGACCAGTACGGGAAGAATGTGAATGCGGTGGCCCCGGAGGGACAATATGCATGGCGTGTGCTGCACTGGTTTTATCATTTTAAATGGTCTCCACGGTAACTATCAGGCCACGCCCACTAAAAGGAAGCAAATTTACCTCCAAGGCTGTAAAAGAACAATGCACATTGTATTTGGGGAACCAATTGTTCAATATCGTTCACAACCTGGCAAGGGTTTGCTGAAACTGAGCTGAACGCACTCCAAGTGATTTGAATCAACCTGATTGGATGGCACGGTTTCTGGAGGGGTTTGTTAAACCACTATGCTTTTCTGTATATGGGGTGTATATTTTCGATTGTCAATATTTTTCTTCCTGGTTGCTTAGAATAGCAGATAGGGGAATTTCAGGGTCACGGCTTGGTGACGGAACGACTAGGACCTCGTCATTTTATAAGAAAAAAATGTCAAAATAAAAATTCGATGAAAACTGAAAGTGTCATGGTGGTTGTTGTATCTTTAACACGATTGGGTGCCTGTACACAGAGCCAGGCTGTCATGTCCTCTTTTTCTGATCTCTTTTTTTGCATGATCTATTGCATGTCCGATGCACATTCACTATACTAGTGTTGACTGCTTTAGCTGCGTCGGCTGCATCCAAACTAATGTATTGTACTTTTTATTTATGAGGGACACTGATCACAAAGAAAAAATCTTGTCAATTTCTGTATAGTTATATAGTGACCAAATCAGATCTGTCCACACCTAATCCTTTTTTAAATGACGTGGCAGGAGCTGAAACGAGAACTTCAAGACCCTCATCACTTCTGTGTGGAGGGGTGGACTAAAATCCGTTAACAGGGATTTGAGAGATCACCAGCTAGAGGAAGTGTTCAGTTGCAGTCATTCAGCTGAAGCTATCAAACCCTTTGTGTAGATCGGATAGTATTTAGCGTAAAAAAATATGGAAAGTAAGGAAATCTGAATGGCGCAAATACAACACACAGGGTGTAGCGTACCGGATATGGCCACTGGAGGGCAACATTGTCATTGTAGAAACACTTTCGGGATACATTTTCATGCATGTTGGATCTCATTACATCTTATGCTATAGCATCACCCAGAAATTACTTGTTCTGTCAAAGTTCCATTCCGGAGCTCCATCAGCTGGCACAGTGATTTGCATAAGCCACACTAGTTGAACCACAACGAGCTGTGAAGAAGTGTGTCTTTGGAAGCTTGACGATATTCTGGCATATCCTGTGGAGCTCAGCCTTTGGAGAAATGTAGTCTATGTCGATTCTTCAGTTGTATGTGATTGCAGGTGATTTCCTTGGAGGATGTGTTGACTGATTCAAGACCTCTTTCAATACTCTTTTTTTAAAGTGCATATATACATTTACACATCAGGTTTGGGGTAACTTAGAACGTTTTTTTTTTTTAGAGAAGCAAATTCTATGTCTATTACAATAACTTCTTAATGTATATACATGTTATGATTTATATATGATTTGAATATATATATTTTTTACTAGAGAAACACACAGACACACACACACAGATGGTACAGGCATTGCAAAAAATGGCATCACTCCTCTGTTTCAGTTGCTTTGTTGTTTTCATGACTAAATAAACAGCTCTGGCGAAAATAGGTCTTATAGCTAGAACATCAAACGGGTACCTCTCTCCTATTCCACCAGATATTATTCAGATCTGTGAATTTCAACTTACTGTCTCAACCTCACTTTGCACATTCCTACACACTCTGCTCTCTCTGTAACCTGTTTCAGGGTACGGCTCTGTGTACAGCAAAAAATATTCCCCATCTCATCTGCTTATTTCCCGTTGATCTTTCGACACTTCATCAAAGTCAACCTGTGCTGTTCGCACCTGGCTATGAGTGAACCTGTAACCTTCCATAAGGGCCCGTCACTGTGTCCCAGTCGGATGAGTCCACAGTGACTCTTGTGTGTTTGTCTTCAGGCCCTGGCAGCAAATAATGCGGACAGCCTCGGTCCTAATCCCTGGATCACACAGGAAACACTAACCCTCAATGTTCATGTGGCCCAGCCAGTCAGAATGAATCGGATCGTGTGGATTTAACATGTGGGGAAGGTTTGGATGGTTTAATGTCTTGTGGTGTGTCTGTGTGTGTGTGTTTGCATGAGTGTGTCCCTCTGTGAGTTTATTTGTGTATAAGAACCCCGTCTAGACACTTTAAATCTCAGTTTCAATTCTCACTGGCAAAGCATTTGTTGACATTGCCAAAGTTAATGGAAAATCGAAAGACTATGAACAAATGACAAAAGTGAAATATGTGAAATAAGTTTACAGACACACGTTTTAAAGAGGAAACATGCATGATTTTTAATAATGACTGTGATATTATAGCGTAGGAGCCGTGTTGTGGAAAATAGCAATGAGTTCGAATGAGATGGGGAAAATGACAAAAGTTAGACTTTATTTGTAGGTTTGGATGTTCTAAGGGAAGTGTGTCTCATGTGGTCATACATTTATCTGGAGGTTAGGAAGCCCAGGTCAGTTTCAAGCTGATTTTGTAGTCAGAATGCACATAATCTGTCCTTTCTAAATCCCGGTTTACCTATGAAGGCCTCTCTAAAGCCAGGTCTGCATGTGAAGGCCTCTCTAAAGCCAGGTCTGCCTGTGAAGGCCTCTCTAAAGCCAGGTCTGCATGTGAAGGCCTCTCTAAAGCCAGGTCTGCCTGTGAAGGCCTCTCTAAAGCCAGGTCTGCCTGTGAAGGCCTCTCTAAATCCAGGTCTGCCTGTGAAGGCCTCTCTAAATCCAGGTATGCCTGTGAAGGCCTCTCTAAAGCCAGGTCTGCCTGTGAAGGCCTCTCTAAATCCAGGTCTGCCTGTGAAGGCCTCTCTAAAGCCAGGTCTGCCTGTGAAGGCCTCTCTAAAGCCAGGTCTGCCTGTGAAGGCCTCTCTAAAGCCTATCTATTTGTTTATGGCAAGGGAACATTCTAATTTGCTTAGTGTTTGTAGATTATTTGCTTTCTTTCAGAGTTATCTTTTTCTTTTCATGTGATTTGTTCTTTCACTTTCACACACGCACACAAACAGCTGAAATCTCTTCCTGCTGTGATGTCAGGCCTTCCGATGTCACTGGATGTGAAAGGTGACATTTGCGTGTTGAGGATGAGACAAGAGGAGGTGGTAAAAGGAGCAGACGCTGGGAGACTCCCCTGGGATATGCTGGGCAAGTGGAGGGAGAATTACAGTGAGAGAGAGAGAGATGTTAACATATTAACATAAACATTACAACCATGGTCATACAGAATGGTAGTGGAAGTGATATATATATTTAAATAACGTTTTGTTGGTTTCATTTTTCTGCTTTTGTGTAAATTTGAGTCATTTTTTTTTGTTGTAACATCAAGTTGATTAGACTCAACAACAGAACAACAGAACAACAGAAACAATTGTATTTAATCTTTTTGTCTAGTTTTCTTATCTGCTCAGATATTTAGTATTGTATTTCTGTATCCTGTTAGATGTGTTGCATATTAGTTTGTAATTTGCGCCTTTGGGAAATGATAGGGGCTGTAAAGATATATTGTGGGTAATGCTGATGAAGATTTTTGCTTTTATTGTGAATCACTCTAGCGTAAATCTGAGCTTGAAAACAAAGTAGTACCTCAGACTAATGTTCCTTAAAGTACCCACTTGTATTCAGTTGGTAGACTCCATTGTCATGTATTTGGTGTACATCTCTATGTGGCTCTGTTCTGTACCATGTTATTGTACAGTCACAGTTAAGAACCAGCTTTCCTCACAACAGATTATCTACTGATGAAGCATTCACCCCTCTGGGGATTCATCTGGAATCACTGAATCGTTTGGAATAACTCTGGTGGGATTTGAATTGAAACTGGGGGTGTCATGACTTTAACTTGTATTAATTGACCCCCGTGTCAGCCCTAACGAGATGGGACAGGGTGGAGATGTGAACGGGAGGGTTATGTGGGCCAATTATGTGAATTACTATGCATTAACTGATTCAGAATCAGGTCCCTCAAGACCGTAATAATGTGGCTGAGATTAAACCAGGAGATAAATCGTTATGGGAAAACTATTTGGTTGACTGAACTGCTGCCAATAAACCACACTTGAGGGGTGGATGGGTGAGTGGTGGATGGGTGAGTGGTGGATGGGTGAGTGGTGGATGGGTGAGTGGTGGATGGGTGAGTGGTGGAGGGGTGAGTGGTGGATGGGTGAGGGGTGGATGGGTGAGGGGTGGATGGGTGAGGGGTGGATGGGTGAGGGGTGGAGGGGTGAGGGGTGGATGGGTGAGGGGTGGATGGGTGAGTGGTGGATGGGTGAGTGGTAGATGGGTGAGTGGTAGATGGGTGAGTGGTAGATGGGTGAGTGGTAGATGGGTGAGGGTGGATGGGTGAGGGGTGGATGGGTGAGGGGTGGATGGGTGAGGGGTGGATGGGTGAGTGGTGGAGGTGTGAGTGGTGGATGGGTGAGAGGTGGATGGGTGAGTGGTGGAGGTGTGAGTGGTGGATGGGTGAGTGGTGGATGGGTGAGTGGTGGATGGGTGAGTGGTGGATGGGTGAGTGGTGGAGGTGTGAGTGGTGGATGGGTGAGTGGTGGATGGGTGAGTGGTGGATGGGTGAGTGGTGGAGGTGTGAGTGGTGGATGGGTGAGTGGTGGAGGTGTGAGTGCTGGATGGGTGAGTGGTGGATGGGTGAGTGGTGGATGGGTGAGTGGTGGATGTGGTGGATGGGTGAGTGGTGGAGGTGTGAGTGCTGGATGGGTGAGTGGTGGATGGGTGAGTGGTGGATGGGTGAGTGGTGGTGGAGTGGTGGTGGGTGAGTGGTGGATGGGTGAGTGGTGGATGGGTGAGTGGTGGATGGGTGAGGGGTGGATGGGTGAGGGGTGGATGGGTGAGGGGTGGATGGGTGAGTGGTGGATGGGTGAGTGGTGGATGGGTGAGTGGTGGATGGGTGAGTGGTGGATGGGTGAGTGGTGGATGGGTGAGGGGTGGATGGGTGAGTGGTGGAGGGGTGAGGGGTGGAGGGGTGAGGGGTGGATGGGTGAGGGGTGGATGGTTAAGTGGTCATGGGTGGAGGGCTGTGAGGTGGAGGTGTTTGGGTGGGGGTGGATGGTAGATGAGGGGGTAGATCATTGGGTGAGGCGTAGATGGTGGAGGGGTGGGGCGTCGTTGGGTAGAGGGGGGAGATGTGGGGGTGTTTGGGTCTGGGGTGGATGGTATATTTAACACTTGCTTTGAAAATGTAAACTAACGTCCTTAAAATGGAAATTAATATGTAATTAAAAGTGTCTTTAATATGGATATTTGAATTTACTATACACCACATTCAAATGTCTTTTGTGGATTTTACAGAATAGTGGGAAACATCTCATTACCGTGATTATTTCTGGAGAAACAGGATGGCTTTAGGACCTCTGAAAATAGATCTCCTAATTAACACAAAGTACACTGTAAAAAAAAAACATAATTTTACAGTAAATTACTCTAAATTTTCACAGTAGTTTTTCTGTTTTTATTAAATAGTGTAAAAAACAGTAAAATTACAGAAATTATCTGTAAATGAACAACCAGCCTGTTATTTTACGTGTTATGCCAATAATGACAAGCTACAGTTATTTCTCATTTTTTTCCAGAAATTTACTGTAATAATTATGATATTTGCCTGTTATTAAATGTTTTGCTCGTTATATAAAGGTTTATCTCCATACTGACAATTTAAGTATTTTTTTTATTTTAAGGTACCATCATTTCCGGACTATAGAGCGCACCTGAATATAAGCCGCACCCACTGAAGTTTAAAACAAATATTATTTTGAACATAAATAAGCCACACTGGTCTTTAAGTGTACATTTAACGGTACATTGAAACAAATGAACTTTACACAGGCTTTAACGAAACACGGGTTGCAACAAAAATAATTACGCTTTAACGAAACAGTTTCACCACCGTCAGAGGTAGTTTTATTCATTTAAATGAATATGCTTAAAATGTGTGTCTTAAGTGCTGTTGAGTTGTTATAGTAATTGTCTCTTAAAACAAAAATATGTTTGTTAAGTACACGTGAAACAGTATAGAAAATGAACGAGAGTGAATATTCTTCATTTAACAGCATATTTGTGTACTAAGAATCACATATATTAAAACTCTAAATACTTATGAGTACATATAATAAAGTATTACAAACAGTATAGATTATAATTAGTTTATTGTAAATCTAGTTTTTTATTACTGTTATTCATATTTTTAAATCCAAACGCTTGCTTTGGCAATATGTACAGTCTTAAAGCCATTTTTGAATTTGAATGTGTATGATTGGCCAATGTGGCTGTCATCCAGCAAACTGGCCAATGAGCACTGAGCGCGCCTTAATTTGAAAGTACGTAGGTTTGAAGGCTGCACGACTTTAGCTATACTCTGTCCCTAATGAATTACGTGGATCATTATCTGGAATATTTAACATCTGCATGCCAAATTATTATTTGAGTACATTTTAGTTCCGGGATTTCAACGGAGAACAAAATAAAAATGGGAATATGGACACAGTAGAAGAATCAGGATCTGTTTGCTCTCCTAGCATGAACTTCACTTTATATCTGCTCTCCTGCTGGCGATATCAGGTATGAAAACATGTCATTGTTATTTTGCTAAGTTAATAACCTAACGTAGTGTTTGTGTTCATATCCATAATTTTGACTGTAACGTTGTCAGACTGTTATTTTAGCTAAATCCGTGAGTAATTAACGTTAACTTATGTTACAGGTAACTTAATGTAGTAACGTTCGTTATCTAACATTAGCTTGTTAAACTCGGCATGATTCATGTTAGCAAACACAACGTTAATATTGAGTGTGGTTTTAGTCGAGATGGTTTGCTTATTCTGTTTACAGGCAGCAAATATATATATATATATATATATAATACAATTAACGTTATGTTACTAACATTACAGACACTTGTTGCTGAGTCAACCTAATGTACAGCTCAGTAATAGTGTTAACTTTTCGTTACGTTGTAACAACGTAATTGTTCCTGCTTGTGTAATAACGGTAGCAGTTTTGGTGAGTGCACGGTAACAGCCTTACTGCCTTCTGAAAATATTAAATTACATGTTATAATGCAGCCTAACTTCTGGTCACAATGTGTGTGTGTGAGAGAGAGAGAGAGAGAGAGAGAGATATGACTGACTGGTTTAGTCTAGTGTAATATTATGCTCATTAGAACTAACTGGAATCTTTTTGTGTCAGTCCCCTGCCGCCTTGTTAGCTTCAGATGGTCAGATGTGACACACTAGATAGATTGATAGATAGATACTTCATTGATATGGGGAATTGCAGTGTAGCTGCAGCATTACACACAGTAACAACACAATAAAGTAAAAATAGTAAAAATATCAGTTGCAGTGAACAGTTAACAGCTTGTTATAACATCCAAAATGTTAACACACAAACATTGTGTAACTGTGAGGATTTAGGCTAATCTCGTTCTTGTTTAATTGATATTTAATTTACTTAACCCTAACAAACTGTTCATATCCAATGCCCTCACAGGTCCAAGAAACCCGGTCCAAGAAAGTCCTGATAAAAATATATCTATACCACCTTTTTGAACTACAGGCCTGTCCCCCTGCTGTCAAAACGGGTACATTTTCACCTGAACAGTATGTGAGGGTAACGAACAGTTTAAGTTTCAATTCATGTAAATTCATGTTAAGTTCTATGTTCGTGTTTACATAAATTCACTAATATTAATGTAATTCCAGAGAGATGCTCATCAAGGCAAGGTGGTGATTGCCAAAGGGAAAAAGTAAGTTAAAAATGATATAGCCTATACTACAGAACATTTTAATTTGAATGTTTAAGAGGTATTTATATGAATTATACTATTTGCCTAATGAATCCTGATCAGTCTGAGAGACTGAATGAGGTTGAATGCTTATCATATGTACCATCCTTATCTCTCATCTGGTGCTCCTTATCTGGTTGAGTGTAAATAATTAGGGCTCCCTCATGAGTTTCCTCGTGGGTTGGCACCCTGGTAGAGCCTGCCATCATTGTGTGAATGGGTGATTGATATGTGACATGTGATATGACATGTATTGTAGAGTGCTTTGAGTGGTTGATTATTCTAGAAAAGCACTATATATGCAAGAACAATCCATTTACCATATTCTTCACTGTGTCCATCTGTACTTCACACAGCAAAGAACCTGTCATTGTGCATCACCTGTGTGATAACGAGAAGGCTGAAGAACCAGGAGTGACAAGATATTACCGGCTGTTGGGGTGCAGCATTAAACCCAGGGACAGGTAAGCAAGCCGAGGCAAAAACATACAGAGAATGAAACCAAGTTCACATCAGTCATAATAAGAATATTATATAAGAATGAATGTATGTGTGAGGCTGTTCATTAATATGTTTGCATATGTCTCCAATAGTAAACTGACTAATAGTCTTTGTTTGTCTGTGTGTTTTCCCCTCATGAACCAGACATTTTGGAAATTAAAGGTCTCCTGCCACAAGATTTTAGGAGCCAGTGAGTATTCATGTTATCCTGACATAAAGACTGTGAATGTATAATGTGCATACTAGTGGCCATATCACTGCCAGTTTGTCAGCACAAAGACAAACAATATTGTACTCGTCTATATGCTGTGTAACCAGTGGTGCCAAATAGTTAACAATGGTTAAACAACTTTCTTCAAACATGAAAATGTACATAGTGGCACAAACATGAATTCCATTCCACACATAAACATGTTTTCTATGACTTTTCCATCATGCTGATCAGTAGTATTTGAAACACAATGGGAGTGCACAGTAATGTATGTTACCCAGGAAATATCTTTGCAGTCCAATGGCCACTTTAACTAACCCTAACCGATTTTAACATCCTTTTGGGTAAAAACCTCTAACTTTAAAAAGGTAGCTCACTTCAAAGGTCCAAACAAGAAAATCCTACTTCTTACAATAAAGACCTTTCTGTAATATATTTATCTCTGTGTGTGTCCTCTCCAGGAGCAGATCCAGGCGATTACTGGCCATTTGGAAGAAGTCTGATATTTCTGCTGTGTTGCATCTCTGTGACAGATTTATTGACCTTGTGTGGTATGTTTTAATTTTACTTAATAGTTCACTGTATAGTTAGGATTCTTAAATGCTATCAGAACTACCTTATACAGAGCCCCCAAGGGTTAAGAGAATGAAGAAGAAGACCATAACTCCCTGAGCTCAACAGCACAATTTGTTGCTTCCTCCATCCATTTCAAAGGGAAAGTCTTGACATCCTTTTGATAGAAATGCTTACAGACACACATGTTACACACATGGAGAAGTACAATTGTTCGTTTTTCAGTTTCTCCCCCCTAAAGAACTGTTTGTGAATAATGTGTTGATATTGTACATTTACATCTGAATACATTTAATAAAATGATTTTAGAATCAATAGTGATGTTGACTTAATTTGTAGTTTCCTACGACATTTCCTACGACATTTTATAATGTATATATTTTGTATTGCTTGAGTATGTTTTCAGTTGACGACATTCACAGTAATTTTGAAGATCATATGTTGGTGTCTGAACTTAATCATTTAGCGAATAACTGTAAAATAATCGTATTTTCCTGCAGAATTTTTAGGATTGTTCCATTATTGAAGGTGAATAATCATAATTCTTTAAAATCTGTAAAGTAATAGTATTTACCTGCAATATTTTTACAATTGTCCATTTATTGAAGGTGATTGATCATAATTATTTGGGGAAAATCTGTAAAATAACAGTATTTACCTTCCGAATTTTTAGGATTTTTCCTTTATTGAAGGTGATTAAACATAATTATTTGGGAAAAATCTGTAAAATAATTGTATTTATCTGAAATATTTTTACAATTGTCCATTTATTGAAGGTGATTGATCATAATTATTTGGGGAAAATCTGTAAAATAACAGTATTTATCTGCAGAATTTTTACGATTATCCGTGTATTGAAGGTGATTAATTATTTATATTTGGGGAAAATCTGTAAAATAATGGTATTTTCTTGTAGAAATTTTAGGATTCTCCCTTTATTGAAAGGGATTGATCATAATTATTGTGGGAAAAATCTGTAAAATAATGGTATTTTCTTGTAGAAATTTTAGGATTCTCCCTTTATTGAAAGGGATTGCTCATAATTATTTTGGGAAAAATCTGTAAAATAATGGTATTTTTCTGTAAACATTTTTATAAAATTTTCCGTTAATTTAATGTTTTTACACATTGTTTGATTTAGGGTATTTTACTTTAATTTTACGGTCAACGTTTGGCAGCCGTAGCTGCCAGTCATTGACCGTTTTTTTACGATTTTTTTTTTTACAGTGTAGTCGAACTGTCAGTTTACTAGCTGCTACTGCAAAGTTGGTAGACATGCAGTTCAGCAATCATGTCCTGTATTTGCTGGAAGAATATAGTAAATGTTTGGTCGAGGCATTGTCCAAAATCCCATTCCAGTCCCAAGTGAAATTGGTGAGAATGTTTAACCCTATGTCAGCCCTAGCGCTCTAAACGAACATGTTAAAAAGAAAACGTAATAGGGGGAGTGTTGCCCGAACCATTTGCAGAGCAGCAGTGTTAATTCTGTGTTGACTCACTGTGTTTACAACTTGTTACGTGACTTTTGCCGCAAAGTGAGATGAAGCGGCCCCAGAACCAATCACACAAAGACTTCCCATCGCCTGAGACCAACTGACTTTCTCACAGACACACACGCACACACTCTTTCTCACACTGTTTCGGGCAAGACATCATTCCAATTTGCTAATTTTTCCAATTTGCTTAGCCTCCTAGCAGAAGGGGTCAGCGCTCTAAACACCCCTGGTCTCTCTGTCTCTACAGCCAACAGGCCTGAAGAAACACAAGCCTCCAGGATAAAAGTTGAGGTAGATAGATGAGATGTGGAAGAGAGACTGCAAAGGGTGAATATGTATATCTGCGAAAGACCTGCTTCAAATGTTCATTGTAAAACCCAAAGATAGATTTGTATCTGTTCCGTTGATTTAGGCAGGACGGGGGCCGATATGTAAATTGCTAATCAAACCCGACTAAGGAGATTGACAGGTATTCTTAACGGAACCTGTAAAAGCTCATTGACTTCTATAAGTCATTATGTTCGGAGAAACGGAGGAATATGAGCTGGTTATTTGCATCTCCTTTCATTTTTCAAAGGTCATGTCTGACAGGGGGTCCACAGAGGACCAAGTGTTACCTGTTTGTCAGTTAACTGCGCCGAGGTTTATTTCTGGTCTTTCATCCAATCAGAGGAGAAACTGACTGCCTTGACAATCAGTTGATTCTTTTGTCAGACTCCTCATTTCTTTGTGCCATTTATTTCTATATTCTGCTTAATCTCACTCTATATTCCAGTTTCACTTTCACACTCTCCTCCAGTCATCCGTCTTTTTCTACGCTCCGCTCTTTCTCACACATTGTACACTTTTCATCGTTTTCCTTCCATTTTCAATGTCCATTTCCTCTCAATCTTCTTAATCCTTAAGACCCATGCACACCGCAGCCTCGATACAGCTACAGAGACACAAGCTCCCATTAATTTCCAATGAGAGCCAGCTACAAAGTCTCCCAGTGACAGTGACATTTCAAAGTTGAAATATTTTCAACTTTATGCCAATTTCCAGCGGGCCGTGACAGAGTTTGACGAGGTTAAATGTCCTCTGCACCTGGACGTACCTTGTCTTTTTTACTAGCTAGCTTAATACTCCCTCGCTAGCTAATAACATGAATGAGAGACTTATTGTAAGAGACTGCCTCTGTTCCCCTCTATGCCAGTGTGGCCACTCCCCTTGCCAGCAGTGAGAATTATTCAAGGACAATGTCTTACACCTGTGTTTGTTTCTCACCTGTTCTGTGTTCAGTTCGTTAGTGTCTGCATTTAGCTTGGTCTGTGTCAGTTTGTCTGTGTCGGTCATTGTTTCAGGTACGTTGGGTTCTAGTTCTATGTCTGTGTCATGTCTGCGTTCCATGTCGGTATGCATGTTACTTTGTCGTTTGTTAGATGTATTTCCTTGTTCGTTCAAGTATTTAGTCTTCCCTGTGTCACTGAGTGTCGGGCTTTGTTAAGGTATGTTGGTTCGTTTGTCTTGAGTCTGTTTGTTTGTATGGAGGTTTTGTGCTTAGTACTGTATTCCTGTCAGTCTGTGTATTGGTTGGGTTTGTCTGGTTGTGGTGCATAGTCTGTGTCTAGGTTTATTAGTTCTGTCTTTGTTTCTAGTTACTGTAACCGTTTAGTAGTCCTTGAGGTTTCATTCACTGTCAGTCCTGTTAGAGTCTTTGTGTTTCATGCTGTGTTCTGTCTGTTAGTCCGTTTGTGTTTAGTTCGGTTCTAGTCCATGATTTCTTGTGTTTTAGTTTGTGGTATTCCTGTTTTGAGTTTACTCCTTGGTTTTGTTGTTTCAGTGTTTCAGTTCTGATGTTCAGTGCCTGTTCTGCCTGGATGAGAATAAAAACCCTGTTTTGGAAATTATTCTCTGCAATTGTGTCTATTCCTTGCCATCTGCCAAAAGGCAGATCGTGACAGAATGACCGACCTATTTACGACACAGCGGAGAATGAGGAGCTGCTCGTCCACTTACGGGCCGCCAATGGAGTTCCCAGTATGTTTGCGCCGATGCGCCATAAGGCGAGACCACCCCTTCCTCCTCGACCATCCGCGCCGCCACCGATGTGGCTACCAGCGGGTTACTGGGAGCAGAGAGAGTGGGAGAGGACTCGCTGCGCTGAATCCGAGGAGGATTCAGAGGAGTACTGGGAGGAGCCAGAGGAGGAGGACGAGGCGGAGAGAATCAGCCGGGAGCACTATATTCGGCTGGGGCTCGAATCTCCTCCGCAGGCACAGGATGGCTGCCGCCCCGCAGCACAAGATGGCTGCCGCCCGCAGCACAAGATGGCTGCCGCCCCGCAGCACAAGATGGCTGTCGCCCCGCAGCACAAGATGGCTGCCGCCCCGCAGCACAAGATGGCTGCCGCCGCGCAGCACAAGATGGCTGCCGCCGCGCAGCACAAGATGGCTGCCGCCCCGCAGCACAAGATGGCTGCCGCCCCGCAGCACAAGATGGCTGCCGCCCCGCAGCACAAGATGGCTGCCGCCCCGCAGCACAAGATGGCTGCCGCCCCGCAGCACAAGATGGCTGCCGCCCCGCAGCACAAGATGGCTGCCGCCCCGCAGCACAAGATGGCTGCCGCCCCGCAGCACAAGATGGCTGCCGCCCCGCAGCACAAGATGGCTGCCGCCCCGCAGCACAAGATGGCTGCCGCCCCGCAGCACAAGATGGCTGCCGCCCCGCAGCACAAGATGGCTGCCGCCCCGCAGCACAAGATGGCTGCCGCCCCACAGCACAAGATGGCTGACCAGGCTCAAGCGGCGAAAAAGACAGGGAAAGTCTCACTGCTGGACAGTGGTGAGGACCTGGAGTTTTCAGACGAGGAGGACATTGATGATGGCCCTCCTCCTTTGGAAGACACCGGAGGTGGAAGGAGGAAAGTACTGCAGGTGCGAAATGACCCATACGGCCTTCCTGAGCCTGTTTCCCTTCCTGAGCCTGTTTCCCTTCCTGAGCCCGTTTCCTTGCCTGGGCCAGTTCCCGTGCCCTTGCCTGAGCCAGTCCCCGTGCCCTTGCCTGAGCCAGTCCCCGTGCCCTTGCCTGAGCCAGTCCCCGTGCCCTTGCCTGAGCCAGTCCCCGTGCCCTTGCCTGAGCCTGTCCCCGTGTCCTTGCCTGAGCCAGTCCCCGTGCCCTTGCCTGAGCCAGTCCCCGTGCCCTTGCCTGAGCCAGTCCCCGTGCCCTTGCCTGAGCCAGTCCCCGTGCCCCGTGCCCTTGCCTGAGCCAGTCCCCGTGCCCTTGCCTGAGCCAGTCCCCGTGCCCTTGCCTGAGCCAGGCCCCGTGCCCTTGCCTGAGCCAGTCCCCGTGCCCTTGCCTGAGCCAGTCCCCGTGCCCTTGCCTGAGCCAGTCCCCGTGCCCTTGCCTGAGCCAGTCCCCGTGCCCTTGCCTGAGCCTGTCCCCGTGCCCTTGCCTGAGCCAGTCCCCGTGCCCTTGCCTGAGCCAGTCCCCGGGCAGTCCCTTGCCTGAGCCAGTCCCCGGGCCCTCCCTGCCTGAGCCAGTCCCCGTGCCCTGCCTGAGCCAGCCCCCGTGTGCCTGTCCCCAGTGGCTGTCCCAGCCCCAGAGCTCCCCGCCTGTCCCAGTCCCTCCCAGTTTCCCCGCCTGTCCCAGTCCCAGCCCCCTGTCCCAGTGTGAGCCAGCCCCCGTGTCTGTCCCCGTGGCTGTCCCAGCCCCAGAGCTCACTCCAGCCCCCCGTGGCTGTCCCAGCCCCAGAGCTCACTCCAGCCCCAGAGCTCACTCCAGCCCCAGAGCTCACTCCAGCCCCAGAGCTCACTCCAGCCCCAGAGCTCACTCCAGCCCCAGAGCTCACTCCAGCCCCAGAGCTCACTCCAGCCCCAGAGCTCACTCCAGCCCCAGAGCTCACTCCAGCCCCAGAGCTCACTCCAGCCCCAGAGCTCACTCCAGCCCCAGAGCTCACTCCAGCCCCAGAGCTCACTCCAGCCCCAGCCCCAGAGCTCACTCCAGCCCCAGAGCTCACTCCAGCCCCAGAGCTCACTCCAGCCCCAGAGCTCACTCCAGCCCCAGAGCTCACTCCAGCCCCTGAGCTCACTCCAGCCCCTGAGCTCACTTCTGTCCCCCATCCTGACTCCAGTCCTGTTCCCGAGCCTCGTCCTGTTCTCGAGCTCCGTCCAATGCCCGAGGCCGTCATCCTGGCCGAGCCAGTTGCCGGGCCAAGGACTGTTGCAAGGCCAAAGCCAGTTCCCCGGCCTCCCGAACCGTGTCCTCCGGCACGGCCTCCCGAACCGTGTCCTCCGGCACGGCCACCCGAACCGTGTCCTCCGGCACGGCCACCCGAACCGTGTCCTCCGGCACGGCCACCCGAACCGTGTCCTCCGGCACGGCCACCCGAACCGTGTCCTCCGGCACGGCCACCCGAACCGTGTCCTCCGGCACGGCCACCCGAACCGTGTCCTCCGGCACGGCCACCCGAACCGTGTCCTCCGGCACGGCCACTCCGCAACCGTGTCCTCCGGCACGGCCACCCGAACCGTGTCCTCCGGCACGGCCACCCGAACCGTGTCCTCCGGCACTGCCTCCCGACCCGTCTCTGCCTGGTCGACTCCAGACCTGCACCCGCCTGGTCGACCTCCAGACCTGCACCCGCCTGGTCGACCTCCAGACCTGCACCCGCCTGTCCGGCCTCCAGACCTGCACCCGCCTGTCCGGCCTCCAGACCTGCACCCGCCTGTCCGGCCTCCAGACCTGCACCCGCCTGTCCGGCCTCCAGACCTGCACCCGCCTGTCCGGCCTCCAGACCTGCACCCGCCTGTCCGGCCTCCAGACCTGCACCCGCCTGTCCGGCCTCCAGACCTGCACCCGCCTGTCCGGCCTCCAGACCTGCACCCGCCTGTCCGGCCTCCAGACCTGCACCCGCCTGTCCGGCCTCCAGACCTGCACCCTCCTGTCCGGCCTCCAGACCTGCACCCTCCTGTCCGGCCTCCAGACCTGCACCCTCCGGGTCGACCTCCAGACCCGCTCCCGCCGGGTAGACCTCCTGACCCGTTCCCGCCGGGTAGACCACCTGACCCGCCGTCCTTGCCTGTCCGGTCGCCCGAGCTGTCCTTGCCTGTCCGGCCTCCCGACCCTCATCCGTCCTTCCGGATCTCTGCTCCGCCTACGCCTGTCCGGCCACCTGACCCGTCTCCGCCGGCGCGGCCACCTGACCCGTGTCCTCCGGCGCTGCCTCCTGACCCATGTCCTCCGGCGCTGCTTCCTGACCCGCTTCCGCCGGATAGACCACCTGATCCAACGCCGCCCGTCTGGCCTCCTGACCCGTCGCCATCCATACAACCTCCTGATCCGTCGCCGCCAATATGGTCTCCTGATCCGCATCGGCCGGGACGACCTCCTGACCGTCTACCCAGCTACGATCACCAGACTCAGCTCTCTGTTCTGCCCGGGACCAATGTCTTGGTTCTGCCGGGACCTCTCTATTTCTATCAGGTTCAACATCTAGGTTTGCCCGTGCCCCACGGAGAAGACTGGACTATTTTTCTTGACTCTGTCCTCGTTCCAGGTATTGGCGTGAAACCTGTGGTTTTTGGTTTTTGTTCTGGACCGCCTTTCCCCCCACCTCCTCGGCCGCCTCCCCGCAGCTGTTGGTTCTGTTTTAGTTTTGGCGCTTCTGGAGCCGCGCCTTGAGGGGGGGGTACTGTAAGAGACTGCCTCTGTTCCCCTCTATGCCAGTGTGGCCACTCCCCTTGCCAGCAGTGAGAATTATTCAAGGACAATGTCTTACACCTGTGTTTGTTTCTCACCTGTTCTGTGTTCAGTTCGTTAGTGTCTGCATTTAGCTTGGTCTGTGTCAGTTTGTCTGTGTCGGTCATTGTTTCAGGTACGTTGGGTTCTAGTTCTGTGTCATGTCTGCGTTCCATGTCGGTATGCATGTTACTTTGTCGTTTGTTAGATGTATTTCCTTGTTCGTTCAAGTATTTAGTCTTCCCTGTGTCACTGAGTGTCGGGCTTTGTTAAGGTATGTTGGTTCGTTTGTCTTGAGTCTGTTTGTTTGTATGGAGGTTTTGTGCTTAGTACTGTATTCCTGTCAGTCTGTGTATTGGTTGGGTTTGTCTGGTTGTGGTGCATAGTCTGTGTCTAGGTTTATTAGTTCTGTCTTTGTTTCTAGTTACTGTAACCGTTTAGTAGTCCTTGAGGTTTCATTCACTGTCAGTCCTGTTAGAGTCTTTGTGTTTCATGCTGTGTTCTGTCTGTTAGTCCGTTTGTGTTTAGTTCGGTTCTAGTCCATGATTTCTTGTGTTTTAGTTTGTGGTATTCCTGTTTTGAGTTTACTCCTTGGTTTTGTTGTTTCAGTGTTTCAGTTCTGATGTTCAGTGCCTGTTCTGCCTGGATGAGAATAAAAACCCTGTTTTGGAAATTATTCTCTGCAATTGTGTCTATTCCTTGCCATCTGCCAAAAGGCAGATCGTGACACTTATCATTACGGTGTACGCTTTTAATATTATTTGTAATGCGTCTCTGGCTTGGAAGAAGGTTTCAGAGATCGTTGGGATCACGGGTGAGTGCATGCATATTGTAATACGAACTAAATCGTTATATTTAATAATAATATTTTATATTCATTGTAGAAAAAGATATTTAACGCATTAGGACTGAATTTAAGAGCATTTGTTTTGTCCAAGTGTTCATACGGTGTGTTATTCTACAGTGGCTGAGTCCTCTAGGTCACTGGGTGGTACTTCTCTCTGTCTCTCTATCACCCACTGGGCAAATACAACTGGCAAAGCTGAAAATATCTCTCCCACTCTACCTCTTCACCGCTCCTCATTCGTGTGGCTCACACTCTTTTTTTTTTCTCTCTTTCGTCCTCCCTCTTTCTTTGTTCTAACATCCCTTTGTTTTCAACTTTTTTATGCTGTTCCTTTAAACGTTCAAGCTCGTGGTGTATATGAAGCTACAGCCCACAACTACTCTGTGACAACCCTGTACAGATCTCTACGTGAGAATCAATGAACAAGTTGAGTGATCGGCGGACGACTTGGTCACTGTGGGGTCATTATTGTGTCGGGACACACTGACATTTTTATTTAGGTCGACATTAATAGTGCTACAGCCAGAGACTTTCTCTGGTTTAACAAGTACGAATGAGCGGCTTTGTCAATACTAAAATACAATGCATTAGCACTCGTTTCCTGTTTGGTGGGGAATTTGAGATCTCACATGATGAATGTAATAAACAGTTTTGGGATGTGCATTACTAAAACACTTTCATGTAACCCGGTCTGATCGATGGCATCAGCCGCACAGTCGTACAATAAGCGAATATTTTTAATTATCCCGACACTCATCCCGTTTGGCCAGTGTGAATGCATTTCTCACTCTTTGATTATAGTTGAATATACAGTATACGGTATACGACAGTTTTGTCAATGCGATAATTTGTTTTACTCGTTTAACTAAATTCCCATGAAATCCTGTTGAACAGAATTGGCTGCACAGTCACAACCCGAGGAACATCTTTCAGAGCTCTTTCAGGCTGTGCCAACAGTCTCTCACAGGGCCTCATTTAACCCAATGTTTTTTTTTACAGTCAAAATGTTTTATTTTCAATGACAAAACCCTGCAGCATTTTAATGACCATGTCTTCTGATTTCCTAGAACATCACATATTCCCAGGGATGCCCAATAGCTGAGGACGTTGTTGGGTGCAGTCATGGTGTTAAGGACATGCCGTCAGGTGTGATGTCTAAGGACATCTAGTCACACACATTGGTGCATGGCCTACGGCTGCCTGTTGAAACCAAAATAGTGATGCATCCTCTCATAAGGTCTTGTTGCAGGCAGATTCATAGACACATAAAGCCACAGACACAGTGGTTGACCGGACTCCTTTCTGTCTGTCCTGTGAAGGACGCTTTAGTTCTGAAACACCTGCGACTGACTAAGCCTTGGATTTTTAATTCAGAAAAATGTATTTCTAAAATATGTTGTTTAATATAATTAAATTCCAGAAAAACATAGATTTGTAATTTAAAATGTTAACCCAATTTGCAAACACGTCTTTAAAAAACTTAAATTAACTTATGGACCGACATTTAAACAACAAGAAGGAACCTTACAATACCTAAACTCTATCCTTGTCTCCTACACTCTATCCTTGTCTCCTCTACACTCTATCCTTGTCTCCTACACTCTATCCTTGTTTCCTACACTCTATCCTTGTCTCCTCTACACTCTATCCTTATCTCCTCTACACTCTATCCTTGTTTCCTACACTCTATCCTTGTTTCCTACACTCTATCCTTGTCTCCTACACTCTATCCTTGTCTCCTACACTCTATCCTTGTTTCCTACACTCTATCCTTGTATCCTACACTCTATCCTTGTCTCCTCTACACTCTATCCTTATCTCCTCTACACTCTATCCTTGTTTCCTACACTCTATCCTTGTCTCCTACACTCTATCCTTGTCTCCTACACTCTATCCTTGTCTCCTACACTCTATCCTTGTCTCCTACACTCTATCCTTGTCTCCTCTACACTCTATCCTTGTCTCCTCCACACTCTATCCTTGTCCCCTCTACCCTATATCCTTGTTTCCTCTACACTCTATCCTTGACTCCTCTACACTCTATCCTTGTCTCCTACACTATATCCTTGTCTCCTCTACACTATATCCTTGACTCCTACACTCTATCCTTCTCGGGGCTGAGATGAGCAGCAGCTGGATGGGATTGGACCTCCACGACCCTTCCTCCCATCCTCCCATCCTCTTCCTTTTCCTATTTCTATCACTCCCTCTCTCTCTCTCTCTCTCTCTCTCTCTTTCTCTGTAGCCCTCACTGAGTAAGGGAGAGGAGGGGATTTCATTTGCCTCCTGAACTGTTGCGTTTTCACAGAGCTCAGAGCGAGTTTCATTCAACAGCAGACGACGTCGCTCATACACAGACAGAAGAGTTTGCCAGCACTGCGCTGTACCTTACGGGACTTCTATCACCAGCGAACTGGACTTGACCCCTAAGGCACCTGCAAACACTGAGTGGAGAAGCAGGAAAGTATTTTGTCAAAGTGAACTGGAATGAAAAAGAACGGATAACACACACGGATAATAATGTGGTCCTGTATACAATGAATCAAAATGCTGAGTGAAGTTGGTGGGAAATTGTACATGGATTATACCTTGAGAAGTGAAACGAAGGTAAGATTAACCAACTCTGACAGTTCAGAGAATATTACTTCAGAGCTACAGTATTTAGCCCAGTTTTGAGTTGCTGTGTCTGTGTTTTGAGTTTTATTTATGTGCTGTATTTATATATGTATGCATTTAAAGTATTCAAACAACCAACAGTCTGTTTTCATTATTAATAATTGAATAAATGCACGTGAATGCTTTAACTCTGTATGTTTACATTCAATACACAATGCAAAAATACTTTCAGGATTGCTAGTTTGGCACCTGTGAGACATACATACAATGGATTACTTATTATGGATGGATGATACAACCGTGTTGGTCTGTCTCTGACTCCAAGCCTTGCTTTAAAATGTTCACTTCAGAGGAAAGTCTCGTTCTAAATCTCTGCTTAGCCCCGAGGAAGAGGCTGAGGTGCACCATGACGACCCGTCTTCTGTCCTGCCTTCTCCTGCTCCTCCCCTTACTCCTCCTGAGAACCGGCCGGGCCCAGGAGCTCCCAGTTTCCCTCACCGCTGACCCGGGGAACGTTCAAACTCAGACGACCAATAGCACGGCGCCGATGACCCCTACCACCGCGGAGCCCGACACCTCGATATTGACCACGGACTTCACAGGCGTGTCGACACCCAGCGGCGACGCCGCCGACGACGAGGACGCCGTCCCGACCACGGCCACCCGTTGCCAAGGTTACTACGACGTGATGGGCCAGTGGGACCCGCCGTTCAACTGCAACATTGGCGTGTTCCTCTACTGCTGTGGCACCTGTTTCTACCGGTTCTGCTGCCAGTTCAGAGGGCAGCGTCTGGACCAGAGCATCTGTTCTAACTACGACACGCCCATCTGGGCCAACACGGGCAAGCCTTTCACCACGGTGACGGAGAACCACGGCAACCAGGAGAGGGACCGCACCCACATGATCGTTTATATCATCTGTGGGGTGGTGGCCGTTATGGTTCTGGTGGGGATCTTCACCAAGCTGGGCCTGGAGAAGAGCAGGGGAGCGGCAGGGCTGCAGAATGAGCTCAGCAATACCAGGTGTGTGTGTGTGTGTCCCTGTGTGTCCGTGTGTGTCCCTGTGTGTGTCCGTGTGTGTGTGTCCCTGTGTGTGTGTGTGTGTGTGTGTGTGTGTGTGTGTGTGTGTGTGTGTCTGTGTCTGTGTCTGTGTGTAATTACAGTTAAAAAATGTAATGGTAGCCAACAGTTAACCAGTTTGAACCAGTTTGCAAAATATAATAATGCAGGATTTAACCCCATTGAGTTGAAATAACCCGGTGATGCTGTGTTTACCAAAAATCTGTAGGGAATATGACCTTCTACAGAAAGTGAGAGTGAGAGAAAATGACCGAGGAGAAGAAAGGCACAAAGGAAGAGAGACAAAGAGAGAGAGGAGATCCCAATATGGCCAGAGGTATGGCAATCTACACATACACATTCAGATACTATATATTCTAGACAGCAAACAGATATGTATGCACGTGATGTTGTGACTCGGTTTTTGACCACATGATATCGGTATGTCCATTTCACAATAACTCCTCTCAAGGTTTGAAAAAGTCAAAGAACACGCCGAGAACAAGAAACTACTTGCTGTTACATGCATGGTTGAAGGAGAGCGCGTTCACCGGCCAGCAACCACAACTGAGTGTGCACACGCCCCACTTACATGCAGCCCAGCAAATGCTAAAGCGCTATGAGTCGTCCCACACATTCTTATGTTATAGAGGCTCTCATTGGTACACAACACATTACAGTAACTACACTGGATTCACTGTATGTATGCTATAGATGCTCTCATTGGTACACAACCCATTAACTACACTGGATTCACTGTATTTATGCTATAGATGTTCTCATTGGTACACAACCCATTAACTACACTGGATTCACTGTATTTATGCTATAGATGTTCTCATTGGTACACAACCCATTAACTACACTGGATTCACTGTATTTATGCTATAGAGACTCTCATTGGTACAAACCCATTAACTACACTGGATTCACTGTATTTATGCTATAGAGACTCTCATTGGTACACAACCCATTAACTACACTGGATTCACTGTATTTATGTTATAGAGACTCTCATTGGTACACAACCCATTAACTACACTGGATTCACTGTATTTATGCTATAGAGGCTCTCCTTGGTACACAACCCATTAACTACACTGGATTCACTGTATTTATGCTTTAGAGGCTCTCCTTGGTACACAACCCATTAACTACACTGGATTCACTGTATTTATGCTATAGAGGCTCTCCTTGGTACACAACCCATTAACTACACTGGATTCACTGTATTTATGCTATAGAGGCTCTCCTTGGTACACAACCCATTAACTACACTGGATTCACTGTATTTATGCTATAGAGGCTCTCCTTGGTACACAACCCATTTCATCCCCCTTACGAAAAAAAAGTATATTAAAGTATACTATAAGTATACTACAAAATGGATAGTACACTTTTAGTTCACTTTTGATATACTTTTAAGAAGTATGCTTAGAAAAAAGTATATTCAAGTATACTATAAGTATACTACAAAATGGGTAGTACACTTTTAGAAAATAGTTAACTTACTTGTATAGTATACTTTTAAGTACTTTAAGAAGTCTACTTCATAAACTAAAAGTACACTACACGGGTTACTTTAAATTATACAAAAGTATACTTTTAAGTACTTTAAGAAGTCTACTTCATAAACTAAAAGTACACTACACGGGTTACTTTAAATTATACAAAAGTATACTTTTAAGTACTTTAAGAAGTCTACTTCATAAACTAAAAGTACACTACACGGGTTACATTAAAGTATTTAAAAGTATACATAAAATAAACTATAAGTGTACTCTCAAGTGTACTAAATAAACTAAAAAGTGGGCCAATTTAGTCTACTTAGTATAAAAATAGTATATAAATAAATACACTTCTAGTATACTTTAAGTACCTTAATAATAGTATACTTTTTAAACTTAAGTATACTCACAAAAATAAACTTAAAGTATACTTTTTTTTCGTAAGGTGCCATCTTTACCTCTAACTCACCGTATGGAACGTGCCACTCTACCGGCCTTCAGGTAATGTACTTATGCCAGGGCCTTAAAACATAAACATCAACGTTATGAGTCCCAAAGTCTGTTGAGCGATTTCCAGTTCAGTTGACGACGGGAATCAGAATGCGGATATTTAGGTTGGAAGCACATGGTTCAGATCACAATATTGGAAGTATACGTGCCTCAGGCCTGAGAGCTTGGCCAACAATGTCCGTGTCGTACCAGGAAGGGTGAAAATAAACATGTGCAAAAGAATACTGGTGGAAACCCATGGATGCGATCTAAGTCGTTAACTGCATATGGCTTCAATGTCTGATTCGGCTTTAGTCCAACAGCTTGTAGAGTGACCGCTAGACCTGTGTTGGGTTTAGCGACTTGTCCCAGTGGGGCACCTGGATAGCACTGGATGTGTAATGTCCAATTGCAGTCATCTCTAACCATGACACCCTGAGCCCTTGTTGTTAGTGGAAAGCACTAGATAGTAGATGTGCGTGTTCAGACAGGGTTTCCTGACAGCTGTACATCCCACTGGATGGGTTGTACGGATCAGTTCCATACGAAACCCCCTTGGGTCTGGCATAGGCATTGTCGTTGCAAAACTATATATGTCATCAATGCTAAAAACAATCCATTGTTTGTGATGCGGGATCAGATCGATTTGCATTTGGTGATTCGTGTTCCCAATGCTTCTCTGAATGGCTGCGCATGTCCCACGTGACCACAGATTGCCCCTGGGTGTATGTGAGCACATTCTGGAAGCTGTTTGTGATGTTCCTCCTCTTTAGCCTTAATTCGAACTGACAGGAGATTCAAAGCGCACTGTTGGTAGAGGGATGACATGAAGAAATGGACAGACAATTTGGCTGATTGTAGTCTGCTGACTGGGAGAAAATTGGAGCGTCTGAGAGAATTAGGAAATGAGGAGATATGAAAGGGATAATTATCCCTTATTCTTTATATTTCAGGGACAGATACAAAATGATATAGAGATAAAGAAAGGTAGAGTGCTAGAAGGATGGAAGTAACAAGAAATGTGAGAAAAGGAAGGGTAAGAAGTGAAATGGATGAAGAAGCAGAGTGAGAGACTGATGTAAGAAGAGAAATGGATGAAGAAGCAGAGTTAGAGACTGATGTACGAAGAGAAATGGATGAAGAAGCAGAGTTAGTGACTGATGTAAGAAGAGAAATGGATGAAGAAGCAGAGTTAGTGACTGATGTAAGAAGAGAAATGGATGAAGAAGCAGAGTGAGAGACTGATGTAAGAAGTGAAATGGATGAAGAAGCAGAGTTAGAGTCTGATGTAAGAAGAGAAATGGATGAAGAAGCAGAGTTAGAGACTGATGTAAGAAGAGAAATGGATGAAGAAGCAGAGTTAGAGACTGATGTAAGAAGAGAAATGGATGAAGAAGCAGAGTTAGAGACTGATGATTGATTGCTTTATTGGCGTGAAATCACAAAGCGATGTGGTCTGACAGGAACAGAAAGGTCATACATTGTTTGTGGAAAAGGTTAGAGGTGGCAAACACATCAAAAGTCATACACACAGAGAAACATAAATATCCTGTCACCACAACTCATGAAGGTATCATCGGTTTGCTGTCATTTTCATCCTACTGATGGCTCTCACAATACTAGGCTATACTGTTGCCTTTGAGTCTATGATAATAATGCTGAAACTTAAGTTAAGTAACACCTTTGATTTGCCAGGTAAATCAAATGTGATTATGATTCGTAAAGTCAAGGCGAGGTCATGGGTCATAATAGGGCCTTGGCACACTATTAATGGTTAGCACGATTGATGGTTAGCACGATTGATGGTTAGCACTATTCATGGTTAGCACTATTGATGGTTAGCACTATTCATGGTTAGCACTATTCATGGTTAGCACTATTCATGGTTAGCACTATTGATTGTTAGCACTATTGATTGTTAGCGCTTTTAATGGTTAGCACTATTCATGTATGCACTATTCATGGTTAGCACTATTCATGGTTAGCACTATTCATGGTTAGCACTATTCATGGTTAGCACTTTTGATGGTTAGCGCTATTGATTGTTAGCGCTATTGATTGTTAGCGCTTTTGATGGTTAGCACTATTCATGGTTAGCACTATTCATGGTTAGCACTATTCATGGTTAGCACTTTTGATGGTTAGCACTATTGATTGTTAGCACTATTGATTGTTAGCGCTTTTAATGGTTAGCACTATTCATGTATGCACTATTCATGGTTAGCACTATTCATGGTTAGCACTATTGATGGTTAGCACTATTGATGGTTAGCACTATTCATGGTTAGCACTATTCATGGTTAGCACTATTCATGGTTAGCACTTTTGATGGTTAGCGCTATTGATTGTTAGCGCTATTGATTGTTAGCGCTTTTGATGGTTAGCACTATTCATGGTTAGCACTATTCATGGTTAGCACTATTCATGGTTAGCACTGTTCATGGTTAGCACTATTCATGGTTAGCACTTTTGATGGTTAGCACTATTGATTGTTAGCACTATTGATTGTTAGCGCTTTTAATGGTTAGCACTATTCATGTATGCACTATTCATGGTTAGCACTATTCATGGTTAGCACTATTGATGGTTAGCACTATTCATGGTTAGCACTATTCATGGTTAGCACTATTCATGGTTAGCACTTTTGATGGTTAGCACTTTTGATGGTTAGCACTATTCATGGTTAGCACTATTCATGGTTAGCACTATTCATGGTTAGCACTTTTGATGGTTAGCGCTATTGATTGTTAGCGCTATTGATTGTTAGCGCTTTTGATGGTTAGCACTATTCATGGTTAGCACTATTCATGGTTAGCACTATTCATGGTTAGCACTGTTCATGGTTAGCACTATTCATGGTTAGCACTTTTGATGGTTAGCACTATTGATTGTTAGCACTATTGATTGTTAGCGCTTTTAATGGTTAGCACTATTCATGTATGCACTATTCATGGTTAGCACTATTCATGGTTAGCACTATTGATGGTTAGCACTATTCATGGTTAGCACTATTCATGGTTAGCACTATTCATGGTTAGCACTTTTGATGGTTAGCACTTTTGATGGTTAGCACTATTGATTGTTAGCACTATTGATTGTTAGCGCTTTTGATGGTTAGCACTATTCATGTATGCACTATTCATGGTTAGCACTATTCGTGGTTAGCCCCTTCATCATTTGGTAACCTCGTTGGTCACTAACATTCCAGACTCTGAAAATTCTTGTCTGTTTTGTTTTTGGACTTTATAATCACTTAGATTGAGCTTAGATTTGATAGTAAAGCTTCTGTTAACCAAGGCTGAGTTCCAAGTAGGAGGGGCCTATAATAAAAAGGGAGACCTTTTTCAATCGGCCATTGTTACATGCCTGAATTTTAATTTGAATGGTTCTCTCCACAGGACTCTTACTGAGCTCCTTAAGCAGCCTGCAGGAGATGTGAGCTCAGTAGAGAGCCATCCTCCGATGGGAACCAACGGCGTCTCTGCTAGGATGCTCCGTAGCCACAGTGGTAAGGACGGAGTGCCTCTCAGAAATACTCCCCGTCTGGAATTTTGTTTTTATTTATTTTATTTTATTGTGTTACAACGGGCAATCAAAATGGACATATCTATGATTTTGTGGTAAATAGTTTTAAAGGGAAAATAATTATTAGAATGTTACTTTTGCCGTGAAAAACTTCTCTTAAAACGTTTTTATTTTGTTCTTATCAGACCATAGATTCTTCTTCCACTGTGTCACAGTCTCAGAGAGTCTCTAAATGAGTATTTGGTTTCTCCACTCTCCCAACTCCACAACTTTGTTTACTCTTTCATTAGAAGACAGGCACACTGGAGCCGGGATAGTTCTGGGGTAGTTCTGGGCTAGTTCTGGGGTTGTTCTGGGCTAGTTCTGGGCTAGTTCTGGGGTAGTTCTGGGGTAGTTCTGGGCTAGTTCTGGGGTTGTTCTGGGCTTGTTCTGGGCTAGTTCTGGGCTAGTTCTGGGCTAGTTTTGCTCTTGTCATTTACTTTTGTCTGATGTAAAACATTACCCAGCAAAACCTTCTTTTTATCTGCATTACTTTAGCAGTAAAAGCCAAAAGTGCATTTCAGTGCTGAATAATACCACGTCACATTAGTGTGTGAGGGTGACACACTGTGACTATTTGAGGAATTCAGGGAAGATATAACAATGTGCATTCTATATAAAAAAAAAATGCTGTCAAGGTACAGAAAGGTATTTCTTTTTGCCCATACTGTATACTTGACCTGTTATGTCAATCACAAATTATGTTAAACCACTCGTTGTCTAATTCCATGATGACGACGCTGATCTGATCGTGGCGTTGAGTGAACTCCAAGCATTAGCTAGTTAGTGAAACATAACATCAACTGTGACATGTATTTGAGAAGTGTCTTGTCTGATAGTAGTAATAACAGACACCCACATCAAAGAGACAATGAACCAGGGGGGAGGGAATCACGGCAAGCATCGTCCTCGGTAAATAGGCCATGTGAATGGTAAACATGACTCCATAATGAAAACCAGCAGCAATCAACATGGTAAATCAGCCAGCTAGTCAGCCTGCCACAAGGGGTGTGTGCCAATTTATACATCTAGCTTGTCACAGTGCTCAATGCCCAGCATGCAATGATGAACTACACACACAGACACACACTCACACACACACACACACAGACAGACACTCACACACAGACACACACTCACACACACACAGACACTCACACACAGACACACTCACACACACACAGACACACACTCACACACACAGACACACACACAGACACACACTCACACACACACAGACACTCACACACACACACACACACAGACTATGGCGGTAGAGATTGAACTCGTATCAGTGAATTTCACAACTGCACACACACACACACAGACACACACACACACAGACTATGGCGGTAGAGATTGAACTCGTATCAGTGGATTTCACAACTGCACACACACACACACACACACACACAGCGCTCCTCCAGTCTTCAGGATTTAAGCCGTCAGGAAAATTAGGATTTGCACTCGGAAGACTGCCAGGTTCGCCATTCTCTCGATCTACTCATCTCTCACTCCTTTCCGTTTACTCCTCTCTCACTTCTTTATGTTTTCTAGAGGCTTTCAGTTGAACACGTCTTTGCTTCTGCTTAGCACTTCTTCTAAACCTCACTCTGTCTCAGAGAGGTGGAACTGGCACATTGGTAAGGTGGCTTCAGAGAGTTTCATTGTTAAAACTGAACTGTCTCTGACCCCTTAGTAGTCTGTGGAGGGCCTTCTCTCAGTGTTTCTCGTTTACCCAACATGGCTCACCTCCCAAACCTCTACCTGGGAGGTCACATGACCACAGGTCCAGTAGTAGACTGGTGACACACATAAATAAATATATTGACCAGATGAAGTCTGATGTAGGCGTAGAAAGCAGTTGGTGAATCGGCATGTTCTCCTATGTCCAGTCGGCACAGTTTTCCTTTTTCACTCAACCCAGGTGGTTTGAAGCCGTGGATGTTCGTATGTTCTTCAATCTGCTCAAAGTCATTAGATTAGTCTGTGCATTACAGCCTCAGTTATATCCCCTCTTAAAACCTTCTCATGTTCCCATGTGAAATGAACAGCCAGTAAGCCCTCCCCTTCAGAGGTCGGAGATGCTGTGACAGCAGCTTTAGTCGCCTCCTGGGGTGGAGTGTAAATCTACAGAAGAACATAAGAGCCATCTTCACAGCTAATCAGCTTACTGTACCAGACTGCACACGAAGGAAGGGTTTTAGACGACCTGTGCGAGTGTGTGTGTGCGTGTGTGTGCGTGTGTGTGCGTGTGTGTGTGTGTGTGTGTGTGTGTGTGTGTGTGTGTGTGTGTGTGTGTGTGTGTGTGTGTGTGTGTGTGTGTGTGTGTGTGTGTGTGTGTGTGTGTGTGTGTGTGCGTGCGTGCGTGCGAAAGTTTAATGACGAACGTCTGACATCTAGTTCTTTCTTACTTCAGCACAATTTCCAGCACAATAATTTACTCTACACACAACCTGCCTCCTCCACTCCTCCACTCCTCCACCTCCACTCCTCCACCTCCACTCCTCCACCTCCATCTCCACCTCCATCTCCACCTCCACCTCCACCTCCACCTCCACTCCTCCACCTCCACTCCTCCACCTCCACCCCCTCCACCTCCACTCCTCCACCTCCCACCTCCACCTCCACCTCCCACTCCTCCACTCCTCCACTCCTCCACCTCCACTCCTCCACCTCCACTCCTCCATCTCCACTCCTCCACCTCCACTCCTCCACCTCCACTCCTTCTCCACCTCCACTCCTCCACCTCCACTCCTTCTCCACTCCTCCACTCCTCCACTCCTCCACCTCCACTCCTCCACCTCCACTCCTCCACCTCCACTCCTCCACCCCTCCACTCCTCCACCTCCACTCCTTATCCACCCTCACTCCTCCACCTCCACTCCTCCACCTCCACTCCTCCACCCCCTCCACTCCTTATCCACCCACCCTCACTCACCCATAACCCCTCATCCACTCACTCTCTCTATTCTCTTGTCTTACTCTACTTGTTTTCCTCTCATTTTCTCCTATCTCCCACTCATAGCATCTTTCTTTCTCCCCTTCTCGATCTCTGACTCTGTTGTTGTGAATGAGATTCGTATTGGAGGGACTAGCTCATTGATTTGTGCTTCTCTCAGATCTGTCAGCCTCTGCTGTGATACAATTCTTTGAAGCATCACTGCTTTCAACCTGTCCATAGTGCCAGTCAAACTCACATTCCCTCACACAACCACACACACACACACACACACACATATACACTCACTCGCACGTTCACAGCAAGGATACACACACACACACACATACACACATAGACACAGCAGGCCCCTCCCTAAACATACACACACACATACACACACCGTAAGTAGCAAATTGCTTCGGGGAAAAGAGGATACACGTTCAATCTGAACCCAATAACATAACCGTCAACATTTTGAGGTCACAGGCATGTAGACACATCCAGTTGTAAACTCAGGGTTGATGTCTTGGTGGATCTTAGGGAGAAAATTATTTAAGTCTGTGTACAGGTTTGCGGGGATAATCCTTATGTCTATGTGCTCGTATAGGCTAGTTATATATATATATATATATATATTTAATACATCTCTATCTATCTATTACATCTCAATATATATTATCTTTCTAACTTCCGTGTTCCCTACAGAGCATTACCAACTCAACACTTCAGCGTTTCACCCAGGAATGCCTCCACCACACAACAACTTCAGTGGATTGGGCCTTAGCAAGTACACCACCCTCAGGGCTGTGGGTGAGGAACACAAACCGACACACTCTGTTGCCTCATGTCTACATACCCATAAATACACACTCACACACTGTCACACAGAAACACATAAGTGTTTATTGCCCCTGGATTTTTGTGTTTACAGTTTGTTGTGCTACAAAGTGTCGCTGACATTCAGTGAATGTTAATGAATTGTCTTTCGACATTTCATGCTGTAATAATGTTCTAGAATATTTTTATTTTGTATATATATATTTCTCCAGGCATTTCATTAATTATTAGACAAGTAAGATCAGGCATTTGTTTCCTGAAATTAAGCCACATGTGCACCGGGCAGCAGATCAATCTACTGGGCCACTCAGAACACTTCACTCTGAATATGTACAGGTTTTTCCCCTCAGTAATTTAGTTCAATATTGTGGAGTCAATAACATGTGACTGATCCTAATAGCATCATGCTGACATTCCAGAGCAGTTTCCATCCTGTTTCACAATAACATACAGTAGTTTGTCTTAAGCATTCTCACAAAAAAACACACAATTGCTATATTATTTGTATATATTATAATCCCACTAATAAATGTAAATTCAAATTTAAGGTGAACACTTTTTTATCACACACACACACACACACAAACAATGAACACTCCAGGCAGATCATAATCTAGATTGGCACGGTAACCTTTTAAATCAGCTCAAGGTTTTCCACATAGCAGGGATATCATGAATAGAAAGAGATCTCCAAACGGCAATGCAGTTTAAGAGTTCCACCACAGACTGTAGGTCAGGGCCATATAAAGTAATGTTATAAAGTAAGTGCACGTCCTCTGGAATATGGATGTTGGATATACTGTATTTGGCCCCGTTGGATATTTGAGCAGAATTACAGTCACATTAATTAAAAACGGTCTACTGAATTGTACAAATCACACAAAAGAATACATATATTGAAATCATTTAAGCAATTAAAAGGAACAGAGATTCACTTTCCTTATGCAAAAAGTTAGTGAACTCCTATATTTACCTTAACATAAAATGACTCAAATTAAAGCTGCACCAAAACGTTGAAGTGTAACTTGGGAGAGACCAGCACTTGATGAATTGGTGTTGTTTGCCACCAGAGTTAATTTCATATTGTACCATGCAATTCTTGAGGACAATGTGAGTCAGTCTTTAAAAAGCAGATGCAGAACTGAAGATGAAAATTACAACAAAAGTATGATCTGAAACACATAAGCAATGCTTCAACAAAATGGCTCAAAAATAATATAACTAATAATGCAATCAAAATGCTTTTGGGGAACTAGAAGCCATAAATGCATGAAAGCCCTGGAATATGATACAGTTGAAGCAGTACTATAAAGAACATCTGCATTTGAAACTGACCCAACATCTGCATTTGAAACTAACCCAACATCTGCATTTGAAACTGACCCAACATCTGCATTTGAAACTGACCCAACATCTGCATTTGAAACGAACCCAACATCTGCATTTGAAACTGACCCAACACCTGCATTTGAAACTGACCCAACATCTGCATTTGAAACTGACCCAACATCTGCATTTGAAAACGACCCAACACCTGCATTTGAAACCGACCCAACATCTGCATACTGCATTTGGAACAGTCGTTGTATGTTTAAACCGGGTGATGTGACTCAAATCCACAGCTCAGAGAGGACATTTGACTCTGCTGATGTTTGTCCATGGAGACAAACAACACATTAGGGCTGAAGGCACTGACCTCAGCCCTGAGATGCTGGCAGTCCCTGTCCCCCTGAGCTGTTGAGCTGTGTCACGATGGCATCCCAATGCCCAGCCTATTTATAACACACACCTTGAGGCTGCCTGGGATTGTCTGACTCTGTCTTCAATCAGAGATGAAAGACGCTTGTCTTTTTGTTCATCTCAGAAATGAGCACCTCTTATAGGGAAACACTGTGTTGTTGTTTCAACTGTTTATGTTTCCAGGGCTTAACTGTGCTGATCTCTGTGCTGATCTCTGTGCTGATCTCTGTGCTGATCTCTGTGCTGATCTCTGTGCTGATCTCTGTGCTGATCTCTGTGCTGATCTCTGTGCTGCAGCGGACACTGCCTCTCTGGGATATTATAAGAGCTACCCTTTGATGGACTTCTCCCAGTACCAGACGCCCACACCAGCCTTCCAGCCCATCTCCCTGCACCCCAAAGACCAATCCTACTTTCACCAGGACCAGCACCGGCTTCCCCCGCACTCCGACATCCACTCCCCTCTCTCCATCTCCATCCCCCAGGGCCACCTGGAGAGTTCCCATCCGTCTACGACCACCAGTCCCCCCCTGTTCTCTAGCTCGGCCTTCAAGGCCTGGGAAACCAGTGGACGTCATTTCCAGAGACAGACCTCCAATCCTGGTCACGGCTCCGCCCGTCTGCACGCCCACTCCACCAGGAGGCAGTGCAGCGTGGAGAATTTACCGAAACTGCACAACCACCCCGCACCGTACAGCCACCCATCCTACTACCACCACACCAGACATAAGAGGTACTCTACCCACAGCAAGACGGAGGTCACAGTCTGATCCCGAGTGTGTCGATAAAGGACACAGATATGGACACATTCAACTAGACTTTCAGGACATGTAGACTTCCTGGACACTGGATAAAGAGGGCCACGAGAGTCAGTGGAATAACATTCCAACAGACATCATCGAGAACGTGATGAGAAAGGAGAGCCTGGACCTTCCACAACTTCTGTGATACACAAAACCCTTTTCATACTTGTCGCATAACGACCTACCCTACAAAGAGTGTGTTCTCAGGTTCTCAGTTTGAAACAATGGCACCACATCAACTCAAATGGAACAATATCTTCCTCACTTCATCACGACGCAGAATAATGAGAGAGAGATGTGTGAGAGAGAAGGAAAGATTACAATGAATAAAGAGAGAGTGATAGTGAGAGAGAGAGAGAGATGGTGGGAGAGAAGGTGAGATTAAAATGAATACAGAGAGAGAGATAGTGAGAGAGAGATAGTGAGAGAGAGAGAGAGAGAGAGATAGTGAGAGAGAGAGAGAGAGATGTGGAGAATAAAGAGAAATTGACATCGATAAATATGAAAAATTAGAGATTGAGCGGGGAAAAATAAAATAAAGAGAGTGGAGAGAAAGGAGAGATCAAGCTAGGCACATTAAGAGCAAAGGGGGATGAGAGAACGAGCGAATGGGAAAGCGAATCAGTAAAAGCTATTATATAACAAATGTTTTTCCACAACAACAGAAAACCGTCAAATTTTCTCCTAAAGAGAGAACCAAGCAGATCCTATGCAACGGCAACCATTGTGAAACTGTATACGTGGACATGCTAGCGTAGCAGCTTTCTAAACTGTTTGTGAAAAACACCAACACAACCATGAAAGAAATCAACACAGAGCCTCCAGGGCCAAAGCAGTGCAAGCAGCACAAACTGATGAGGGTTGTCAAGAAATATGAGAAAGGGTGAAGCAATATAAATACTTTTGTATTAAACTTAGATATCTGCACTTAAATATAATAATTGTCCTTTACAATTACAAACGTTGGACGTATCGACTTATTCCAGAGAATTACTTTAGTTTGACTATTTTCCACATTGTAAAAGAATAGTGAAGAAAATGGAACAAGAAGAACTGGAATCATGTTGGAACCAAAAATAATTGCTACAAAGCAACCACTTCTGAACAATACCAATATAACACCAATTTTGCTTAGGCCAAACAACACAAGAAATTGACATTATACCTGTGGAAATCTGACCTTCAGTTTGTTGATTCTAGATTTGCGATTTTCGGGATCATCTGTCATATCTTTAATTGCGAGACTCAGAGTGGGTGAACGGATGATGGGTGAGATCATTTGGGATGAGTTGGACTGGAGGGTGCAGGAAAAGCAGCCAACAGGTGCTCCGCATATGGGCCACCCCTTCAAGACTGTTGAAAAATAATTTCATGTGACTACCTCATGAAGCTGCTTTAGAGAATGCCAAGAGTGTGTTGAGTCATCGTGCCGAAGGGTGGCTACTTTTAAATATTTACAATATAAATGTATTTGGATTTGTGGACCACTTGTTTGGTGATAATTCTATGTATTACTTTTCAACTTTAATATTAGTCCATAATGTGAAAATTGTAACAATTAAGAAATACCCTTGAATAAGTAGGTGTGTCTAAATGTTTTGACTGTATATATATATATACATATATATATATATTTATACATGTATATGTATTCTTGTACACACAGGTAAAAATATGATGGCCGATACATAGTTTCAGATATATTACCAGGTTATAGGAAACATTTATCTCAAAATCATGTGGTTAGCTGTATATTTCCGTATTATTCTGCAGTGTATATGATGTTATTGTTCTGTCATTTCAATATTTTGCTTTCATAAGGGCTTTAGGATCTTCGGTATGTCCCTGATAAAGTGGTGGAAGGCATCTCTGTAAGAAGTAACCATAATAGAAAAACATGTATCTAGCAAAACTCTACACTCTTTATACCCTGACAAGGCTATTGGCTAAGACTTACTGTGTTGCTTTTATATTTGAATCAGTATTCCTGTTGTATTTGCGTCATACTTTATCGAGTACTGTCCTGTCAAATGTATATCATTTATGTTCAACAACAACAAAAGTATTGTTGATGATGTAGGTTTTGATAACAGGAGACATAACCTCCACATACCTTTGTACAGTTCCTCTTAGGGTTTCAGAGATGTTTTGATGTTGTTTAACAGGGGATATTTTCTGCTTAGTTGTGTGTCCGTTCCACAGGTTGGCATTCACTGCACACCTGAAGTGAGTTACTATGAACTATTAAGTAAGACTCTTTAATGTCTCTATCAAAGACACTGTAGGCGTTATTTGTACAATTAAAAAAAGATACAACTAGCAACACTTTTATTTCACCTCTAATTTATATTCTAATTCACCTCTAATTTATATTCTCAGCTGAAAAGGTAGTACGAGAATAGAACTGCATTGCAACCCTGGGAGGACTGGCTAACGAATACATTAGGAGGTCTTCTCAGCGTTCTTCACCTGGTTGACACCTTCAAGGTGTTCACATTTAACATATTTGTTGATTCCAAACATTTCTAATGAAGAACAGATACAAAAGTAGAGACATCCCAGTCCCTATTTACTGTATCGAAGCTAAATGAGGGTAGAGTCAACCGGTTAGGAAAACTGTAGACATTTCATCTAGAAGGTAAATGGCCTGAGGTAACGATATTAATCCATCCAACATTCTTCGCTAGGACACTAATACGCAGATAACCACTGAGCACTCACTCCTTTCATTAGGCTAAATCCCCAACAAAGGTAGATGCGGTTCTAATTACCATCTTAACTACATGTCCAAATTACATAAGTCGCCCACACTGCCCTTGATTAGGCCTGCGGTGATGATTGGACAACTTTGGGTACTTGAAAGGTTAATACCACTGCAATCATCACTCCATTGCATTTGTGTGAAACTTAACGAGGAGAGTCGAGCTATATGTTAGTGAGACTAGAAAACCACCAGCTCCACCATGTGGACGTTCTGGGTATAACAATAATGCCCAAAAAACACTGGTAGTCTCCTACTGGCTATCCGGGTGAACAAATAATTTAGACTTTTTATTATAATTCCACTGGCAATGTGGGCAAAGCTATAAAAGCTACCTAAACAAACGTCCAGATTCAGTGTGTATTACCCAACAGATAATGTTGATATAATTCGTTTTATACTAAGGCCATGTTTTATGAATCCCAATGCAATGAAATGGGCCCATGCGGAGAGGTTTAACTTATCTTTGAAGCTATACAAACACTTAAATGTCTAGACCTATCTGCAGTAGGTTGCCTGTATATTTTTTAAACTACCTAAAGTTTTTGAACTAAACTCTAAGCTTTCCACAGGTGCTTTCATATGCTTTCAGCCAACATTGACACGAAGGGACTCATAAACCTTATATTTCTTTTTTTTTTTTTTTAAATAAAAAAAAAATACTTCTAATGTATTATTGCCAGTAGCACACTATCTGAGCTGTTAGAACACTGCACATTGATGTGTACTTTACTGGATGAAATTACACAAAAGGACACATGCACAACTGTACGTTATGAAGAAAAGTTGTCTTTATCAAGCAGAGGTGAAATAGAAACATATCTTTACAGTACAATAGTGGACAGAAGGATATCAGTTTTACAGGATATTACTAGTTTGACTCAATACAAAATGTGAATTAATAAATCTTTTCATCTAAATACAAAATTATAATGATATGTTCAAAGTGACATGAGATCCTCAATAAAAATGTGTAACGTACAAAGACAGACATGTATATGTTACTATAAATAAAGAGACCCAATATAAATGGCAACAAAATAATTGAACAAAGGGAAAATGCAAGTTTGCATGTCTGAACAATCTGGAAATAAGCCTGTATATTGGGCATTAAAGCTCATTTAAGAGGTGAAGTACAATAAATCAAGAAAAAATGAAGTTGTTCCCTGTATTGCAGTGAAAGCACATACAGTATTCAGTACTTTGAGGTCATTGTTAGGTGAATGTAAGTCTGTGTACTTGACGATGATGATGTTCTCAAAAGATGAAGCTTGTCAAAACTAGAGCAGCCAAATAACTGAAAGATTTTACAGGTTTTAGAGAAATCATTGTTAGATAAAAACAAGAAGATGTGCAAATCCAGAATCCTCAACCCAGAATTTCTAGAAAAACCCAATATTTGAAGATGTTTCTGACATTTTGTAATCTCACACAAGACGAGGCATTTGGCAGGAAGAAAAGATAAATGAGGAAACTCAGAAAACAGACATTTGCATGTCAGAATTTGTCATGTGCTTGAGATAAAATCTCACAATAATTTTTTTATTAATTTTTATGTTATTTTCTCTTTACCTGGAGAACCATGCAGTAATGTCATGGTAATTGAAGAAATAACAATACAATTATAATATCAGAATAGCTTAATAGCGTACTTCGTTATTTAAAACAGTAAGTATGTAAAAAACACCCAAACCGAACCCACTACTGCTTAGGAAGAGCTTCAGCTCTGGGTCCAGAGAAACACCCTGCAGCTCTCTAGTCTGACATTCAGCTGTTCATTGGCTCCTATAAAGAAACAAAGCTCCATCTAATTCATATACAATTATGGCTTATCTGGGTGTCTGTCCTCAGGCTGACTATATAGTGGAAAGGGGTAAGTAGGTGGTATCATATTAAGGCTTGGCGTTTGGGGATGGAGGTGAGGAGTGGTGTCAGGCTGAGATGCTGCTACAGTATGAGGAACACCAGGTCAGGTTGGTTTAGGTTGTTCCCTGGCCTATTGACTGACACACACACCCGTGAGGGACTTGAAACGGTCCAGAGCTGCAGATCTTCCGACCTTCACGTGGGAGATTTCATAATTACATTGTGTACCGGTGTGTGGGGTCTATCGCTGGCCATATTGTCCGTTGAATGTGTCGCCCCCCTGTGGTGCAATACTGATGGATTCCAGAAGAGGGCGTAGTGCCTGGCCAAAAGGTCTGCATTAGAGAAAGGGAAACGCAACACAAACACGAGAATCTGATCAAACACAGAAAAACTAACTTTAAAAATAGAAGGTTTGTCTCCGTTTAGACAATTTTGTCTGGTGTGTAACGTAAAAAGACTGACAAATAATTATCTGATCTACTATTGAAAGGGAATTGAGGGGTGGAGGTAAAGACATACTGCATTAATGCGTCAAGAGTACAAAAAACTGTTTTCCAAGCAACAAGAATAGAATCTAAATTTTACATTGGCACATTCCTGTATTGCATCCCAGAAATCTGACAACAGGATCTTGCCAGAGAAGCCAGGGGGTGAGTGAGGAAAGAGTGTTAACTCACGTGGAGAGCACTTCAGCTGGGAGGTCCGTGATGTGGGCAGGGATCTTGCTGCCTGTGAGGAACTGAGCCACCTCATTACTGAAAGTGTTACAGTTCCATTCAAACAGATGGTATTGGTTTCCCCTACGGATAGAGAGAGAGCAGCGAGGGGGAAAGAGATAGAATAAAAATAGGGGCAGTGTGAAGAGAGGAGGGAGTGAGAAAGATACTTTTTTCAGTATCTAACTGCACTTTGCCATGTATATAGTGCACACAACTGAATTCTGGGTATAGGTGTACTAGCGCCTCAGCCTCAAACAAATTAACTCTATGGATGGGTGTACCTGTGCCTCACCTGTATGTGGACTCTCCCAATGATGTTAGGTAATCCATAAAGATCTCCACAGTCACCTCTGTGGTACCCAGATCTATTATAGAGTTGGGTTCTCCCAAGCTTGTCTGACCCTAGACAAAAAAACGAAACATATAACATGCTGTACTTCCTCCACTGATCTCTATCGTGTAGTTTTAACCGCAGATCAAAGCAAAAAGCCTGCGAAGAGCACCTTAACCACTCTTTAACATATTAGACTAACAACACTTTTTGTAAAACAAAATGAATGGGGGCTACAATAAATTAAACTTATGTAGACTAATGAAAAACACTGAAAGGTAAAGGTCTAGTGTATTTAACTTTAATTTACAACATTAAGGAAGCTAGTAACATCTTACAGGTTGGCAGTTTGCGATACCCATTCCCCCATAGAAGAACTCCTCTTCATGGACAACAATAGCAGTGTGCCTGGGAGAGAAAATAAGATACTGTTAAGTTTATATAGCGATTAACAACTCATGAGAACGGTGTGAAATAAGACTGCAGCTTATACTGATTTTTCTACAGATATTAAATTACTCTTATTCTTGTATGATTGTCCCCGTTCTCACAAAAATGAACATTTCTAATAAATGAAAGTTGACTCACCATATTCCATCAAGCGGTATCCCTGTGAATAGTAGAAAATTACCAGTTAGATGGATTACATGTAAATCTGACAGGTGCTTCGACAATAGCACATAGGCCTCATATACAATCCTCGGCCTCTCGTACCGCTCTTCATTCTTGTGCGTCGCGTCATTCCCCGCAGTAGAAACTACGTCTGCGGGTGTCAACTTACCTAGCATCAGAGGGCTTAGCTGGCGAGCCATTCCTTTAGACACGTCGTAAACGTACAGTTTAACCGGGTATGAGGCGTTGTTTGGATCCATATCTTAATTTGCTGTAAAATTCCTTTGGTGTGCTGAGTTAACACTAATAATGACAATATTTACTCACTAATCTAGTCACCTTCCTAGTCACTCAGCAGCTAACTCGACTAGACGGCTACTAGTAGTAATGTATCCGACAAGCTACAGTACAGTAGTGACGCTCGTTTTACTAGTTATGCCAGACAGTACAGTAGCAATACACAAATCGTCAGAAATGGATAACGGTATACGGAGAAAAAATAAAAATGGATTTGAATGAATAGTCAATTAATTTCTTCGAGTCACGACCAAAGGCAGTTGTTAGTTGCAGCTTGCATCCAAGTCTCACTGTTGATGCTGTATCACTGTGACTCAACTCGGATCTAGCTTGCCAGCTGACACAGAGAATGTGGCACATATAGACGAAGTAGTTCTGAATGGGTGATTCAACTGTCATGTTTGAAACTCAGAGATGTCCTAATGGGACCCCCTTTTCGTATTTATATTTATTTCAACCAAATACAAAGTTGTATTGATTTATTTACCCGAATTCCTTTCGGTGCCAATGGAACTATGTCAGGGTGCTGGGAGAATTCTGGGAATTCTGTCTAGAATGCGGAACCTGTTATGTCAGACGTGCACGTGGAGTTTAACACTCGATATATGGCACATAATTATGTATAAAATTGTTTTAAAGTACACTCACTGTGTCTCCCACTTTATCACTCGGTAGAGGGCGCTGTGCACTTTAATCTTTTCGACTTCAACCCACTCGATTTTCATGCCTTACAAAAATAATGCGGGGTTATGTAGCAGCAGAGCGTGCCACACATAAACCGAGAGATTAAAAGACCTGGACCAAGAGAAAACCCAAAGTATAGCCGCCATTTTCCACTGAAACACGTTTTGTAACGCTATACACTCGGCCGGGGTATGTAATTAATCCCATATATACTTGAAATAAGAGTGCATTGTTTTCTATTCTGATGAATGGCTGCTAAACGAACTAGCTAGATTAACGTATCCAGAAGCAGGAAGTGGCAAACTTGACTTCATTCATGGCAATCAGTTGTTGAACTGATCAAGTCATGATCTTGAAAGGTTGTGTAGCTGCAGGACATTGACTAAGTTATCAAATTTAAATTCCGAGTTCAATGACGAGCTCTCGATAGGAATGATGCTGAAGTGTTTTTTTTTCAACTCACTGAAGTCACAGATCAGAGACCTCCAAGTTCCTATTCCCGAGTTGTGAAATGCTGACAACTTTTTTTATCACTTTAGTAATTGCATCATTAGGTTTATCCACCTTCTCGTGCAAGAGCTGCTTAGCAACTTTAGCTGGCAATCTTCCATGGGTCACAGGTCAGATCTTTTCCTAACAAGCAGGCAATATTTTGACGTTACGCACTCTGGGTCACAGATTGGTCGATCATATATTAATTATGGAATCATAAGACAAATGTGGAGGCTTTGATGTCAGCATAGCTATTATTTTAACTAAATTGCATGTATATAAATACATAAAAACAAAAAACATAAACTAATGTAGTCATTAGTGCTGAAATGTGGTTTGTGAATATAATAATGTAAAATGTACGTGTTTCTATTTTCAGGGCACGATTAGTGCAGTGTCACAATGGCAGAATGGAATGCATACTACCAAAATGATGATGACAATGTGGATGGAGAGGAAGGGGATGAGTCTGGAGGTAAGAAACATTTAATGGTAAAATGTAAAAGTCCTTCAGGCATTCGAAAAAAGTGCTCTCGGAGGAATATCATTCAAAAGACGGCTACCGAGTCGCAGTGTGAAGGTTTATGTGTTTTTTTGTAATATAAACAAAATCCCTCTCTCCAGTGGACTATAAGAGCACAGGGCGTGACAGCCTTGTGTTTCTGGTGGACGCTTCCAAGGAGATGTTCATCAAGGAGGAGAGTGGAGAGCTCTCGCCATTCGACATGACTATGCAGGTCGGTCTATCTCTCTGCTTTGTCATTTAGTTTCCCCTCTGTTATTTCCCCTGAACCCCTGTCGCTCTCTCTGTGGTCCTATATCGCCATCTGACAGCATGAATCGTCCCACCTCAGTGTGTTCGCAGCGTTTACACCAGTAAGATCATCAGCAGTGAAAAGGACCTCGTGGCTCTAGTGTTCTACGGGACGGAACAGAGCAAAAACCCAAGGAACAGTTTCAAACACGTGTACGTCTACCATGACCTAGACACACCAGGTATGTCCGTCTGGCTTACAGTTTATCTGTACGTCTTCTGGAGCGTGTTAAGTTTTGGTGCTTTACTGTCTGTATTGATGTCAACATTCTGTTCTATTCTTGCTCCTCTCCTGTCTATCCTTCTTATTTCTTCCTTTCTCTCTAACTCCCCAGTTTGTCCTCCCTTTGGCGCTGTATCTTTCCAACTTTCTGTTTTGTGTAACTCCGCCTCTTTCTCTCTCCCCGTCTTCTGAAGGCGCCCGTCGGGTGCAAGACGTGGACGGGCTGCGTGGGGAGGAGGGAGCAAAGTTGGCAGCGAAGACAATGGGCTGTGGGAAGACCAACCTAGGCGAGGCCCTGTGGTGCTGCTCCAATCTCTACAGCGACATCAAACTACGGCTCTCCCACAAACGGCTCATGATATTCACCTGCCGAGATTCGCCACATGGGGGCGACAGTGAGCGTGACCGCCAGGCCCGCACCAAGGCAGGAGACCTTAAAGAGACTGGTAAGTCTGGACTGTTGAAAGGGTATGCGCTGTTATCAAAAATACAGCGTGTATCACAGTACTCAGTACTAACTCTACTGCAGTTTGCCAACGTGAAGTCACTGAGTTATAGATAGAGGGGTTCGATAGTGGCCTGAAATGGACAACACTCAAGTAGATGTGAGTGGAGCTATGTGTAAAGCCATCAGTCACAAAGCTCCTGTCTCATTAGTAATTAGTGTATGACAGATGGCTGCCAATACCAGAACATGACAAGCTGCTCACCACTGTAGCCACGTGACTTTGGCTGTGCTCCAGTCCAAACACATGACTTTGGTTGTGCTCCAGTCCAAACACATGACTTTGGTTGTGCTCCAGTCCAAACACATGCTGTGTCCCCAGGTGTACTGATAGACCTGATGCATCTGATGAAGCCAGGCGGGTTTGACGTCTCCATCTTCTTCTGCGACGTGGTCAGTCCCCCCGAAGACGAGGCTGAGCTGGGCCTGCAGATGGAGCCATGTGGGAAATTGGAAGACCTCCAGAAGCGGGTCCGGGCCAAAGAAATGAAGAAGAGATCCATCGCACGGTAAACACCCACTGATCCCGTCTGCGTGTGTCTCCGCCACAGTTGCAGAGACGAGGTCTGTGTTCATACAGGACATATTGAGGTGTTGTATTGTGTAAAATTAACGTGGCCCTGGTGGCTGATCATATCCTCTGTCTCAGGTTGAATTTGTGTCTAGGGGAAGGGATGAACGTGGCCGTGGGTGTGTACATTACAGCCCTACCGGCCAGGAAGCCTAACGCCATCAGGCTTTACAAAGACAACAATGAGCCCGTGCGCACCAAGACCCGCCTCTACAACACAGAGAATGGCAGTCTGCTGTTGCCTAGCGACACCAAGAGAGCGCAGGTATAATTTTCATATTTCAGCATCACCCTTATTCCTGTCATTCATGTCAAAGGTCTACATTTTATTTCTGGGTCATGTTTGTCTTTATAGGTGTATGCAGGCAAGCAGATAGTGATGGAGAAAAATGAGGTTGATTTGATAAAGAAGTTTTCGGAACCGGGTCTGGAGCTAATTGGGTTTAAGCCCATGGAGCGCCTCAAACTGTATCACCACCTCAGGTCACCTGTCTTCATATACCCAGAGGAGGAGATGGTCACAGGTGTGTGTGTCCTTCAGTAATGTCAACCTGTCACTTATGAGGCAGCAAGATTGACAGACCTTCCGAACACAATGTAATCTAGTTGAAAGCAACCCATTCTTCCCCATTTAGTTATTATTATTTTTAAATTCCAACTCTAATTTCAACCGTTGTTGCATCCCAGGTAGTGCCTGTGTGTTCACAGCCTTGCTGAAAAGGTGTAGTGAGAGGGACGTGTTTGCTCTGTGTAAATACACCCGAATCCGTAACTCACCCCCACGCTTCCTGGCACTGGTCCCCCAGAGAGAGGAGCTGGACGAGGGTCAAACCCAACTCACTGCTCCAGGTACAGTGAAACAGTGAAAGTTATTATGGTATTTAATGTTCACTGTTTCTGTAAATGCTGTCTTTCCATCTCGTTATTTGAAAGAAAAGTTTGTTATTTCAACTTGTATTGGTGGGAACGGCTGCATGAGCCACAGCGTTCTCAATGAGTTTCAAGAGTAATTTTCTGAACTCAAATCTCCAACAGGTTTTGTGACAGTTCCCTTAGCAACCACATGGTGCCGGATGCCAACATGAGCGTGATTGGTTGACTCCCTCCTCCATAGATTGGTCCATAGACCAATGACATTCATTTCTGCGCCTTTCTGTAATATGAAGTACCTTTGCAATATCAGCATTTCAAGGGCCAAAGGAGGCTCAGGAAAAGACTATGTAAATTTAAAGATCTGTCTAACTGTTATGACACGTGTGTGTGTGTCTGTCTCAGGCTTCAATGGCATCTTCCTGCCCTACGCGGATGACATCCGTACCCTCGACACCCCACAGTTACCCACTGCGTGTGATGCACAGGTAGACAAGATGAAGGAGATTGTGAAAAGTCTGCGATTCAAATACAGGTATGGCCCTTTCGTCAGTCATGCGTCACATGTCGATGACCGTGAATTCCGAACAGTGCATTGAAACTGGGGAGACACCGTTTTTTTTTCTTAGTGTTAAAAATGTCAGAGAGTGAACTTATTCCACTCACTCTTGTGTTGTCTGTGTGTATTTTCTGTGTGTTTTAAGGTGTGACTCATTTGAAAACCCCGTCCTCCAGCAACACTATAGGAACCTAGAAGCCTTGGCTCTAGATCTCATGGCTCCAGAGCCGATAGAGGACCTCACCAGTAAGACACAAAAACACAAACTTTTGATTTTCTGTGCTAGTGGGGACATAACCTTCATAACTAAATTTAAGTCAACCTTAACAGCTGACATTTAAATCATTATGCATAAACAAAACTACCCCCATTTCTAAATTCTTAGTGTTACACTAAACCTAACCGCTAAGCTGGAGGGAACGACTGAACATTTTGGAGGGGACTGAAAGGTCAAGTTTCGGGATCTTTGTTGGTCCTTCCAGTAAAACTATGATCCCATACATACCACATGCTCACTAGGGCTACCAGTATATTTAGAAAATGAAATTAATTGCATAGCGGTTTGCTTTAATGGACAGAACCGCCGCTTTCGAAATAAATACTTATTGAGCTAGGTATCTATTAAGAATGTTGGTTCTATCAAAACAATGCAACAATTTTAAATACAACTCAATGAAAATGCCTACAGACACTGTCTTTTTTAAATAAAAAGTATTTAAAAGAGAGTTTACCTGTCTAACCACACAATGACATGCAGTCATGACTTTTTTCTCAATTGATAAACTTATTTAGATATTCTTAATAAATGTTTTAATAAAGTTAAAATGTAACGGTTCCATGTTGATTTCAACATCCTTCTTGTTAGTCAAGAGTTTGATGTTAGCTGTGTTGTTTGATCAGTACAACCTGCAAATATTCCACACACCTGGTTGCCTAAGATGTCATCACCTCGCCCAAAAGTTTCCTGCCATGTTTCAAATACATAGACAAGATTTACTTTAAATTTAAGATGCTGGTGTAAAACAGAGTTTGTTGTAAGGCTATACTTACGCACAGCAAACTTCAGTGAATGAAGGGGATTGTGCCTTGTCTTAAGATGTTACTCATTGACTTCTATGAGTAATTGGACCCATGCAGTGTTGCACGGGACAGCACATTCTCTGGCCAACAACTATGGTTGCATTTGCAGGAGCCTGGCATACTTTTAACAGGACAAGGCAGCAGCTCTGACATCATACCCCTCCACCATCTCTGCTGTGACCAGGGTTTTCACTGCTATGCTGTGACTTTTGAATAAATATATAATCAGTGCTCAACCTCTCAGCTTTACTTGTTTTTCTCTTCATCTTTTGTCTTTCTCAGTGCCCAAGATAAATATGATAGATGAGCGTCTTGGTTCACTTGCTCAGGAATTTAAAGATCTTGTGTACCCTGATGACTACAACCCAGAGAGTAAAACCGTGACCAAACGCAAACCAGGTGATTAAGCTATGGTCTGCATTAGGTATTGTTTACTTACTGTGTGTCTCAGGAAAGATTTTGACTTGGGTCTGGCAAGTTGTGTGCAGAACTGAAGTAACTGGTGTGTGTGTGTGTGTGTGTGTGTGTTCAGCTGAGGCAGCAGGCGGCGCCGAAAAGAAACCTAAGATGGATCTGACAGAGGATGAGCTGAGAGATCATGTACGGAAAGGAACCCTGGGGAAGCTGACTGTGCCCATACTGAAGGGCGCCTGTAAGCAGTTCGGAGTGGTGATCACTGGGACCAAGAAACAAGAGCTAATCGACGCCCTGAAGGCACAGCTTGGCCAATGACGGGTGGATGTTGAAATGTTTTTTGGAGGGGAAAAGAAAAAAACGTTTATAATTTGCTGTAAGATGATTTGGTTAATGTTGAATTTAAACGTTGTAACTTTGTAATAAAAACGGATGGGAAGAACTCCTTTTTCATCGTCCCTGTGTTGTGTATTCAATATTTTTATTATTCACGTCCTGATTGGCTTATTAAAAAGAGGCGTGTCTTCATGCCACTCCTTTACGTAGCTGGTTTCGTTAAGAGCGTCTTTTAGACAAGTTCTGTCAGGCTCACAGTTACCAGCTTCTACGAGACTGGACATGGCGGTTTGGTTTTGGCCAGCAGCGAACGAACCCGGCCTTCCTGCTCCTATGGACACGTGCGACTGTCAATTAGACAGCGAGTGTACACTAACTTCAGCTGACTGCAGTGACGCTACAACAGGTAAATATGTGTCGGTAAATATGTGCCAATCCAACTCATTTGTAAACCAGTCACAACAACAGACATTTCCGCAGTCAGCGTATTGTTTCGTAAGGGTTTGTTCCGACGTGGTTTTGTCATGTTTGAATCTGAAATGTCAACAATAAAGCATTGTAGACTGCAGTAAAAAAGTCCAGGTTTAAAACCCCCAAGCTTCCACAGTTTATGATAGTAAGGCTTCTGTTCCCGAATGCATTTGGCTTGAAAGTCGAACTCTTAACAAGTAAACAACGTTGATGAGTTTTGCTCTTTGCTTCTGATCTCTACATGCAGGTGCGTGGTTGGACTTCAACAGTGTTCTGACTGGAGTCCTTACTGTGGTGGGCTATCTCCTCTACAAATTCTCACAGGGTCGGTATAAACCTAAACAGTTTGGTCATAAGAGTTGTGTTTGAGTGTAGCAACGTTGCTTTATCATGTGATGTTATGCCGTCTCACTAACTCAGTGGGGACTGTGGAACTCACCCATTGGTGGCACTGATTGCTTTAAAAAATCAGTAAATTTTGAATCTGTAAACAATGTTCCTTTGTTTTAATACTGTGTTCCTTTATGTCTGTCCGGTTTCAGCCCTCCCTGCTCTGATAAGATGGCCCATCCATATCTTCTGTACACTCACTGGTATGCCATCATCCTGGGGTTGAACACAAGGTTGAACCTTGCTCCCCCGAGGTGTCAACATTCGTCTGAGTATTATCTGACACATAACACTGAATGTCATGATAAAGTACTCATTTGAACATATGACTGTTCTCTCTGTTCAAGGTCTGACCCCCCTGTGGAGTTGGGTGAGCCACCTGGCAGGAACACTTCGTAGTAAGTACTGACACTAGCCCCCCCGGAAACAGGAAAACAGTTAATCACCCACAATAACAGCTTCTAAAAGAAGTAGATTCATTATTGTGTTTAATAAGTTTATACTTCTGTCTCTGTGTGTTTCAGGCTTGCAGTACTTAGCGAAGGGGCTGTCAAATATTTGGAGGTTTATATTGGGTGAGGCTATCCAGCTATGTCTATAAGTCTTGGATTGTTGTTAGTATTTGTGCTTTCTTCTTTAAACTCTGATTAATAACAACACTGGAATATTTATCGTATTTAACTGTTTGTTCACCCTCTTTGTGTTTAATCTTTCCTCAGGTATACTAACAAGTGTGAAGCAATGTGTGGACTCTGTCAGCAAAGTGAAACCTCAAATAGGAAGTGAGATTTAAAATATGACTTTTCGTGTATGTACCTTTGCATTTGGAAGTATTAGTGTCAAACTCTAATGCGGATAATGCTCACCGGCTTTAGTCAGGCTATGGCTGGAGCTGTATTAGAACTACATACAACTACAAGGTAGGTTTGAGTAAAAACATTTTGTTGTTTTTAGTAAAAGATAATCTATCAAGGTAAATTGTGTAAAACTGAAGAGAACCATATCGACTTAGCACAGAATACCTCGATATAAGGGAATTAGGAACTAGAGTTAAGAGCATGATGTCATATTGATAACAGAGTGCATGTTATATCCACTTGTCATGTTCTGCCTGGAATCAGCCAGACATCTTCTGATTTCATCCCCAGCTCATGTTTGATTTGCTTGTTTGAATCAAGCGCAAAGGCCTCCTTTTTAAATCTGTGGCCCTAAAGCCAAAAAAACGTTACCTGCCCCATGGTATAAAAATACCTTTTCCCACTATAGACTGGTATTCAATGCCCAAATCCACATTTCAAGCTGCACTTTCACTCTACCTCATCCTGTTTAAATAATAATAAAGACTGATCTATTTCATCCCCAAACATTGTAGTGAATTATGAAAGTTAAAATTCTGAGGGTTATATTCTGTACCACGTGAAACGATTCACTCATGTACATTTTTTTTCCAGAGCCTTGGAAAAATGTCAATCCCCCAGACTTGGATCGCTCCATCAGTCCTGGTCCCAGAGAGGCTGACCTGAGGCTCATCCTAATAGGACCTCCTGGTGGGGGTAGGACCTCCTTGGCAGAGACACTGCTGGGCTGCAGCCTCTCCCAGGTCGGAGGGTCCCTAGGTATCGTCACGGAGTGTACCAGGCAAGATGTGTTAGTGGACAGGAGGAAGCTGACAGTAATCGACACCCCAGATCTCATTGGTCCATCTCTGAGTGACCATAAGAGAGCCTGGGAGGCCCTCCTCAGCCTGCAGCTCGTCAGCCCAGGCCCTCATGCATTCCTGCTGGTTCTCAGAGCGCCTGGCTCTGGACAAGGGGTAGAGCATGACGCTGCTGTGACTACAAGGGCTCTTCTGGAACTTTTTGGGGAGGGTGCCGCGGGCCACATCTTCATTGTCCTTACCCACGCCGACTGTCTATCCCCGGGCTCCACGCTAGCACAGCTACTGGAGGATGATGCTGGAGGCATCAGGTCTGCTCTGTGTCTGTGTGGTCAGAGGGCGGAGCTGGTTGACAACAGCCCAGACCGGCCCGTGGAGGAGAGAAGGAAGAAGCTAACTAGCGGTCTGCTAGAGAAACTGGCAGAGATGAGAGCACTGAGGGGACACTACACCCATGAGCTGCAGAAGAGGGAAGACTGCTTCAAGAAGGAACTGCTGGCTGACATGGCCTCTCTGTTGGCACTTAAACTGGGACAGAATCATTGAGAGGAAGACACAAGCTGCGTTTCCATTCAATTGGTGACAATTTTCACACGAGGATTGTGATATTTGCAAATATTCCCTCTATTGATAAGTAAAGATGCGTAACTATTTCACGTTTTCATACACAGAATAAAAACATTTCCTCACATTTGTATCTCTAGTTTTGTTATAGTAGGATTTGTATCTGTCGATCAAAACAAAATTTGTTATTCACTGATATAAATTACTATAATTTTCAATTAAAGTTCACCACATTCTTGTATGTTTTTGGAGACAGGATGACCTCTGTTGTCAAAATGGGAAGACGCTGTTGTGCTTTGACCAACGGAAGGAAGCATAGAGGGATGGAGCTACTGAGACAAAGTATAATCTGAATGACATACTTGCATAAAAATAACAAATCTCATAGGAAACAAAATCGGTTTTGTATATCATTCAGTAGGTGTGGTCACCCACAGTTATTTTTAACCTCTCAAACATGTTTATTACATATTCATGTAACATTTAATTCCATTCAAAAGTCTAGAAAAATCAATCTAAAATTGACGTACGACGATTCACTTGCGTGGGGTATCTGGGCCACGTTCAGATTCGCAAAACGTCTTTAAACGTTATAAATATGAATGAAATGAACAAAAAACGATTCGTATTTGTACCTGTTGTTTATACATCTACAAAGCACATTCTTTCTGTACGTTGCAGAACGTCAAAACATACTTATCGCAGCTGGTTTGCCCGACTTCACAGTCGATGTTGTTGCACTTAACTATTGACTGATAACTGCAACTTCTGACCGTGAAAACAAGCCCACTTGTATTCTAGGATTTCATCGTTGGTTTCGCATTGTCAAGGGGAGGGTCTATAGGTCTTTCACGCTATGACAAGCAAACGACCGAATGACGTTGTGCGCATGCGCATCGCAAGATATGGAGCTACAAGGAAAAAGTGCTGAAGACAAAGGGGTAAAAACAGGAAAGGAGGTTAATTAACGTTTCATTTCACAAGGATTATGACAACCTTGCCACGGTAGCATCGCATGAAGATATTATCACACTTAAGGTACGTGGCATCGGAAACATCGACGAAATATGAAAGGTTTCGCATGCACGCGTACGCTAACACAAACGAGTCGCACGTACAGCAATACTGTCTATAGCTGCCAGAAATACACTCTTAGTTTATTTAGCCAACTACATACAGATGCCCGCTCCACAGTAGGTTCAGCAATAGTGATTTGGATATTACACATGTCATTAATGTCACTTGGGTAACGCATTATTAAACTCACAATTGTCTTGTGCCTGTTGTTGTCCAGTTGTGTTGCCTTTCATATCCAGTCAGCTGCTATAGAAATGTTTACCCAGTAGAAATGTCTTCCTGTCGTCCTTTCCGCTGACCAATGTGGGGGAAAAACATTAGACTATTACCTGTTTATGCCCACCTTGTTTGTTTAGTATGACACACATTGATAATGGCAATGACAGCCTTTAACTTAAGGCTTTTTTTATTCTCTTTCATAAGGATTGTTGTCTTCAGTCATAGGGCTTCCTGTGTCCCTCACAACGCTTCCAGTGGAACTAAGTATGGTGGAACCTTGGTCCTTAGGGTTCTTTAGAAATGGAAAGGACTTGTGAGCTCAAGTGACACTTGAGGTGCTACAAAACGGACCAAAACCACAATGGAGGAAGTGGAAAAAAGAGAAACATAATTTTGCTCCCTGGTAGTTTTTGTTTTACCATAGAACCTTGTGGTTCATTATCTTGTTTCTTTACACATGGTAATTAAGTTAGGCCTCCTTACTCCATTCACACAGCAGCTTTAAATACTTTTATTTGTCTCTTGAAAAGGACGGCATATCTAAAGTGACCCTCATCTGTGTTCACCAGTTATTCACTTCCCCACTCCCCTTGCCGTATGCACACCGCTCCAGCAGCTGATAGGTTGCTATGGCGACGGTAGCCATGTTCATGTAGCGACAGTGATGGGGAGTGCTCCATGTTCTGGTAAGGGGAGGGGGGGAGGGGGCCTGCAGGACCTGGGCTGTATGCCATGGAAGCTGAGCAAGCAGAAAGGAGTGTTGGTGGCTGCTGAAGTTGGGGGTGGCACGGGAGGGGTGAGGGAGAGTTTGGATCCAGGGGAACTTGATCTCTCCCCCCTTCCGGAACCACCGCCACGGGCCATCTACCATGAGAAGCAGCGGCGGGAGCTGTGTGCTCTGCACGCGCTCAATAATGTCTTCCAAGACGGTGCGGCTTTCAGCAAGGAAACACTGCAGGACATCTACCAGAGGTACGCGCGTCCCTCTACCCGTTTCACATGCATCGTTTTATTGTCTCATGTTCGTCTGTCACTCATTATCTCATCTCTTCCTCCCCAGACTTTCTCCTGGCACTCTGGTAACCCCACACAAGAAAAGCATGCTGGGAAATGGGAACTACGACGTGAATGTCATTATGGCCGCCTTGCAGACTCGAGGGTTTGAGGCTGTCTGGTGGGATAAAAGAAGGTACCTTTGTTCATATCAAAGCTAGATGGTATATGTCGATCCAAAGGAATGCAGATTATAGATGAAGTTTCAAATACACAACACAAGTGTTCTAGGAGCTATTGAAACCACTGTCAAAACCAATTCCACGGAGGGACTTGTGTGTGTTTTGGGGTTATTCTTCAAATGTGTCCCCAGTTCAGAGCTAAACAGCCAGATTAGTGACCCGATTAATCAGTCTAGTACAAGGTACGAGCAAAAACCTGTAGACACCCGGCCCTCCATGGAACTGGGTTAACACCTCTGGTATAGCTGGTGTAAAATGGCCAACTTGTGAGAAGTATGTGTGCCTGGTAATGTTTCAATCAGTGATGTCACTTGCTCGGAGACCTAAATGATTTTTACTTCCTTTGGTTTGCAAAAGTAGCAGCTTTTGTCTAGCAAACGTAACAATGACTGTTGTTTAAGCCCGTGTTAGGTCAAGTGGAGGGTCGGAAAGTAATACTGCTACAAAGCAACTGTCAGTCTGCTCAGACCAGCTTCGTTTTTACTTTAGTCATGGATGGCTTTGTTTGGGCAAGTGTTTTGCTGATGTCACTGTTCAGAAGACTGCCCCCTAGTGGTGGTGGAGGATTATAATATGGACAGGTATCCGCTTAGGTAAAGTGGGAGAATATTTCATCAACTCAATGTGGAGGAAATGTCACATTGCACCAGGCAAATGGTTGTCTGATCTGATAAGGACTTTTTTCTTAATAATGTCCTAAATTTATTTGAATGTTTTATATAGATACATATTTTTATTCAGTCATTTGAACTCCATTTTGACTATATGACAAATTGCCTGTGTTCTTAATAGAACTGCCACTCAATACAATGGTTGTAATGGTTGCTTGTTGCATTCATATTTTGGCAGACTAGGAATATATATATATATATAGTAAAAAAAAAAAATGTTTTTGTTAGCTTGTTTTCTCTCACTTTTTCTAAATCGTTATATTGCACCCAGTGTGTTTTAAAAACTCATTTGGCTGTGAATTCATATGTGAAGTAGATGACTAAAAGCCTGATACATTTGCCTCACACACCCATCAGCCTTATATGAAATGTTTTAGGCTCTGTCCAGGTTTATACATTTTCAGGCAGGACTCTGCCGAGGTCTTGCTTAATATTGTATCCAAAACAAGTATTTGACCTCTCTGCCAAAGTTTCAGCCGTTTCATGACTCCGCATCCCCCATGCCTGAAAATAGAAAACAAGGATTTGCATGCATACCAGAAAGTTCATGTCTTTAAAAGAAAATGCAGTATTACCTTTTTGAAAATAGTCTCTTGTAGTTTTGCTTGTTTTGGTAATTATTGTGGAGTTGGTACAATGTGGTTGTCAATGTGGAGTTAGTTCTATGTCGTTGATCAAGGCATTCAAAGTAATCGCATCACTCCAATTGAAGTCTGTGCTGTTTTAAAATAATCAATAGCCTTAGGACCTCCCTGATCAGTTTCTTGGGTTCTGCAGTTCAGTTCAGAAGGAGTACTGTATCTTCGATGTTTTCGGTCCACAGTATAATCACTGCATAATCACTAAGCTGACCATATTTCACCATGTACATGTTCATTCTTTTAGTTATTACATGTCAATCAATCACTGTCTCTAGATCAATCCTAACTAATTTCACTGGTATGTTTTACATATAAACAGTAACAGCTTTGTGTTTGCATGGCCTGTGTAATCATTTTGATTGAGCAATGTGCTGGGGGTTAATAAAAAACAATATTATTATCCCATGTCTGATAAACGGTTTAACTGGTTAAATGGTGTAGGTTACACAAATATTCTTTTTCCGGGGGGGGGTTTAATTAATTATTTCTCATTAAGATCCGGGGAACTCATTAGACCAGCTTGCTTGCTTCATTATGTTAGGGAAGACAAAAACTTCTGCTAATGGCCCTGACAAAAGCACCGGCAGACCTATTGAACGGACTGACAGGCGAGCTATACAAGTCAGCGTGTAACTGATGTGTTTTCGCAGGGACGTCAGCAGCATTGCCTTGTCTAATGTGACGGGCTTCATCCTGAATGTCCCATCCAACCTGCGCTGGGGTCTTCTCCGTCTTCCGCTCAAACGCCAACACTGGATAGGGGTGCGCGAGGTGGGCGGGGTCTACTACAACCTGGACTCCAAACTACGCGGGCCGCACCCCATCGGAGACCCTGACGAGCTCAGGTACTGTTTGTGTGTACGTCTGGGCACTAGTTCTTAACTGGGGGAATTTTATTACCTCTCTGTTTGGAGTAGTTCCCCCAAACCTGTTGTGTAATATACTTGTGCGTTGATCACTGCGATCGACTGGAATATTCAAAATCTAAAGTAAAATCAATGATTAGATTCAAGATTAGATTAGATTCAACTTAATTGTTATTGAACAGTACAAGTACCTGACCAACCAGAAGTGAAAACGAGCATTGCAAAAATGATATGGAGTACAGTGTGAGGATGTGTAATTGACATGGATAAGTAAATGTGCATGTATTCAGTTCAACAATGTAGCAAATTGCAAATGTGCAGAGAGCAATACAAGCATGTATACAGCTTTTTCTCTTCCTGTTCTCCACAATCAGTTATTTGGTTTTCATGGCATTGATGGCCAGGTTGAAAGCTGGTGTGTTCCAAGGGCCTCCTATATTGAACAAAGATGGACGCAAGTCAAATAAAAAGTGTGTATCCACAAAGAAGAACTCCCTACTTTTTGGGCAAAATAAAATAGCCGCATAAAACCTTGGGGCTGAGACCTTCATGGGCTAAATGTTAACTACTAATAACACATTTTAAACACATTTAAAATAAATAATACCTCAGAAACTCAAGAAATTTAAGTAGACACTGGGCCATGAATCAGTTTCAATGGTAGAAATGCTAGTACAGATTTATGGAACAGAGGATCCTTTTTATGAAAATGTTTTATTTTGAGAATTGTGATTGCGATCCTACTGATGTTATATGAGTTAGATAGTTAGAAATAATTTTCATTTGTGCTTTGACACCTTTATAATACTTAATGGCCATGTTGTAACTCAGCAAAATGTGAGATTTTTATTTTTACTGTTACTGTCAGGCAATTGAACACAAGTACAAAGAGTAAAAATGAGGCCATATGTGAAACAGTGTAAAATTCCCTTTGATTGACCCTAATGATTTGCATTGTAGATTTTTTCTTATCTATCTTACCTTTATATTGTGGAACAGCAAAGTAAAAACTGAATATGTATGGCAGTCTCCACTAAGGGGTGCTACATAGTTATTGAACGTTGTTTTATTCTTCTGTTCCATGGACACAATCCACATTTGTGATTGACTGTTGTAGAAAATGGCCTAATGTCTGGCTCTACTAATACATAATAAATAATATACTGATATTTTATAAACCTTTGATTTTCTCCTCACATTAGGAAATTCCTACGTCACCAGCTAAGAGGGAAGAATTGTGAGCTCCTGTTGGTGGTGTCGGAGGAGGTGGAGATCCACCAAACATGGAGGTCAGATAGCTGTTGATTACCCGCCAACTCTTTCACTTCCGGATTCAACTTTTCCCAGTTGTTGCTCAGGATTACAGGTGTGGTCCAATTAGGGGACAGATTACAGGGCAGGTGGGGTTGTGCTCAGCCATTGACAAGGATGCACACAGGCCAGACTGTTCTTGTTTACACACCCACTGCTGGAATATTGGCTGATGGGAGTGGAAGGGATGAAGGAAACGGACGCATACAGCGAGGTCGCAAAGACAACACACACTACACAACGATCCGGTTCCAGAGCGTAATGTTCGGGATTCAAATGTGTTTATATGAGACTATTTTTCAATGATACTTTAGATAATGTTTTGTGTTTGTTATTGTTCTCTGTTTCCAGTTGTGAGAGGTGTGTGATGGTGTGTGACGGTGTGTGACGGTGCCAGTCTCTCCTCCACCCGTGTACTGTATATTCACTAATGTGTCTTCATGTTACTCTTGTTCCCGTGCATCCATGCATTGTTCTCTTCTACCTACTGTTCTCTGCTCTACTGTGACCGTACATCTATTTACCTCAGCCTCTCTGATGTCACTGCTCACAATTTTCTCTGACCCAAAAAACAAGAACAAAAAACATTCACAGAGTTAATGATGACCACAGGCAATGGAAAGTCCCCCCCTCTGTGTCCACTCTGTACACAAACGGTAATAGAATTACTAAGGTGAATCATGTTTTTCTAGATGGCACAGCCGGACCTGAGTTCATGTAGCTGTTTTATCCTCCACTGTTAGGAGAACCTCTGTTTCTGTCTGCAGTGTAGCACTCCTCATAGCATTAGCAGTGCTAGCTTCAGGTATTGACAAATGGCTAGATACAGAACTGTAGCATGGGAGAGCCAGGAACTTTTCTTGACCAGGTGACCTGAACCGGAAAAGCCACGCCTGTGTTATATGTTGTATAATCAGTGCCCCAAGTTTTTTCTAGTTTGATTTTGTGGTACGGAAATATTCCTGACCCAGAACTTTGGTAATTGGACATGGGTAAACAATTGTCTGGAAATATCCACCTGCCAAATATACAGACTTATATTATCCAGTGTTTACATATTTTCCTGAAAAAACATCAATGTTAGATTTGTATCTATTTGAAGATGTCTTGTTCACGGCTGGAATGTTCAGAATGCAGAGAGTTAGGAAAGTTGGTGCATTAAGAGATAAATTGATATAAGAGCGAATAGATTGTAAAGGTACAGTATATGGAAATGGAAAGTATGTCCAGATATGTGTAAAAATGAATGTTCGAAGAACGCCATGAGTCAAGCCAGATGAGTGTTTATTTTTATTTTTAAAGCAGCCGTTGAGAGATTTGTTTGTTGATAGATTTTTATCATCTGAACTATATATGGTAATATACTTTTGAAGACTTGATAAGGCCTTAACTTGTTTACAGAGAAATCAGTCATTAATCTCTACCTAAAGAGGGGTTTATTTTCCTCATTGTTCCAATTTATTTCCTATTCACCTGAGCATCCAATCACATTATTTAATTTAACTGATAGGAATCTTTTGCATTCATCACTAATCAAACAAATTTGGTTACTGGACTGAGGTACCCCTATAGGACTTTAGGTTAAGCCAACCATATTTAAAGGTTAAACATTCCCTCACTAATCGTGGTGTTTGGAAATAAAACTCAGATGTTACATAGTGGTCGTTGCCATGACAATCCCGCCCAGCATATCCCTTCTATAAAAGGATTCTGGTTGTGTTACTGTTTTGTTTTGTTTTTCACATAAATAAAATGCTTCTAATGGCACTTTATGTATACTTTTTTGTGAGGATCTGGTCTAATTTCTTGATTTATTTTTATGTTGGAATTTACAAAATAAATTATAAATACACCTCATTAATAATAAGTAAAGTTAAAATATATCACAATATATCTTGACATTGTGATGGTGATTAGTTTACACAAACTGCTTGTTTAAATGCTGTAAAAGCTGTATCTTTAATTCACTGTGATTTGAAGTCACAGATTTTTTTAGGTAAACTTGTATTTTATAGATCTACTCCGTTTTGATAGGCTACATTTTTTGTTTGTGTGGGTCCTATTTTGAGTTAATTTATAAAGGGACATGTTGACAAAATTAAAGGGAAATTGTTACCAGTGATGGTGCTTGTTATTTCACTATACTGACTGTGTCAGCTCCGTGCGCGATCCCGTGTTTTCCCAGTTTCTAGTTGACAGCGTTGCTTTGACACTAGAACGGGAAGCGCGCATTGGACGCGCGTCTGGAAGCGCGGGGACGCGCCGAGCAGTGCAGGCAGATGTGTCGCAGATTTGAGAAGTCACTGTACGTAAACGGAAAGATCTGGCACAAGGAAGTGAAACCTCAAACCAAAACGAAAACAAAGTACACCGAGAGCGAGGTTTGGGGAGGAGTACAGTACAACGCGATACCCATATATTCACTCTCTTGCTTCTGCACTTATACTTGAACGTGGACAGCGTTTAATCTCATTTCTACTGGATCTGTTGGTTTCAAAGAGCAAGTAGTGCATTCACATGGAGCTGTCAGCGATCGGTGAACAAGTGTTTGCTGTAGAATCAATCATCAAAAAAAGAGTCAGAAAGGTAAGATGCATGTATTGAAAATACAACGCATGTTCCATATGGGACATGATGTTACGCAATGTGGATAGTATCTATTCTAGTTGAGGCTTGCTATATTGTAAAGCACTGGCACGGTAAACCAGAACCCGGTTATATAAACACTAGTATCCACTGATAAACACATAAGGGGGCGTGAGTATATGGGGAGTATCGCTTTAACATAACGTGCAGCGTGTTGCCTTTGCTTTACAGTATGGGTGGGGGTGCCAGCTGGCGAGAATGGGAAAAATAGTTATCATATCGTATCCGAAAGCTTGACCTCCGCTGTGTGCAATGGCCGGAGACATAGAACATCACAGGTTATACAACAATTGCGCATTTGTGCTGACGTGTTTTGTAATAGGGACAAAAAGACAGATACGGGTTGCGCATTTGTCCAAGCGCATTTTTTTTGCAGAGAAACTATATACTGGTTTGTAGGTTATTAGGGCGCCCGCCTCTTTTTATATCCGTAAATTTCTAGGTAGCCTACAGCTATGTCTATATTCAGTCAAATGTCATAATATGCACATAATCTCGTGTTGGTTGGTCAAATCAACGCACAGCCTTGTCATCGGTGACGTCATGCAATCTAGAAGCTGTCAAAGCCGCGAAGCTATAAAATAACGTCATATGGAAAGTTTCCCGGCAATGGCCCGATGACTCAGTGTAAATGACAAGATATGCATTTGCAGGATTTAAACGGTTATTGATGGCTCCCCATCTCTGGGCTTGGACTGGAGACTGTTTGCCAAGCAACATCTGCAACATCCACCCACACATTTCTCAATACTGATCCTTGTTTCCAACGTTTTGTGTCACAGGGGAATGTGGAATATCTATTGAAGTGGAAGGGATGGCCCCCGAAGTGAGTATCATCCCTATGACATCACCATGTCCAGTAATCCATGAACATGAGTCATGCCAAGTATTATAGGATGGAAGAGGAATCGTAACCACAGCGATGTCTTTGTCTGTACAGATACAGTACATGGGAACCAGAGGAGCACATTTTAGACCAGCGGCTGGTGCAGGCATATGAGGAGAAGTAAGTTTGTGCAGTCTTTACAGTACATTTAAGGTTTTAGATGGCTAGTAATTATCATATTACTGCAGTAGTGGGTTAGCAATAGTACACTGAACCAGTATAGTAGTCTAATACTAGTCTAAGACTAATATAGTATTGACTAATTTTACCATTTTTACCAGAGAGCAGAAGGACAGAGCGCTAGGTTACCGGAAGAGAGGAACCAAAGCAAAAAGGCTTCTAGTACAGGTGGGATTAAAAAAAAAGACATTTAATATTAGGAGGATTGGGTTGGCATAACAAGTAAAGTAGAAACTATCTTTAAGAAACACTGCTATTGTATAAGACCTCGTTATTATTCGCCTCTCTGTAGAATACTATTTACACTATGGACCTCCGGAGTGCACACAAGACTCCCGAGAAGCCTCCAGCACGCCTACGTCTCTCCCTAACCCGCTCACTGGACTCTGAGGCAGAGGACCCGACCTACGGCGCCTGTAGGCGGAGTGTGCATCCTCGCCTGGCTCACCGCAAAAACAAATCCCTGAGGTCACGTTTTGCGTGTTTGGCCTCCCCCTCTGGTTCCCCTCTGCCCCCGCAGGACCCCACACACGAGGACTGGGGAAGTAGGGAGGAAGAATGTGACGAGGACATGGAGGAAGAGGAGGAGGCAGGAACTCGACACGAGGAGTTTGAGCGAGACACAGAGATATGCAGCAGCATTCTCAATGGTAAGGGAATCAAACGGACTTCCTCCTAGACCTGAAAACTGCTGCGTTTTTGTGTTAACCTGTAAATGGATACCATGCATAGAGGCCAGGACTCACGGTTTCCCTCTACAGGCATCTGAAGGTAAAGAATAAGTAAGGTTTCAACTTTCCCCATACATGTCAAACATCCTGGTAAAACATATTTAGGTTGTGTGTGGCTGACAGGCCAAGTCTTCTCTACGGTCCCCTGTAAAACTCTTAACAGTTAATTGTTAATATGAGAGAGAAATGATAAATGAGATAAACACTCTCTATGTCACCATGAAAAAGTAATTTATTAACGACAATAACACAATCATAGCTGTCTTACCCACTGTTTTCCTTTCTTTCCTTTATATTTCTTTCGCTCTCATTTCTCCTGTCTTTTCCCCTCCTTAGGGCAGAACAGAGCAGAAGAGTGGAGTTCTGTGATTGGCTCAGAAGAAGCGACCGGGTCAGAGAGGTCGGACGTTTGGAGCCCAGTGATTGGCCCAGGGGAAGTGACTGTGACTGACGTCACCATCAACTCTCTCACAGTGACTTTCAGAGAAGCCCTGGTGGCCAAAGGCTTCTTCAGAGGCTGGGGATTAGAGTTCTGAAACACAGAGCAGCAATTCACTGATAAAACAGGGTCTGGGAGCACTTATGTATAAAGAAATTGAGAGAGAGGCAGTGTTGTTTGTGTGGTAGAGTTGTAACTTCATTGTCTGTTTGGACTTTGTGACTTAATTTTCCTCATCCCTGAAACCTGCTTCACTTTCGGGCTTTACTTTGTGTACGTGATCGTGGTCAATACTAACTTCCTATTGATAGGCAGCTTGTAGTGCAGTTGTTCCCTACCAGGGGTACCATAAGTTCTGGAGTTCATGGCCAAGACTCACGAGACAATAGGCTAACTGGTGGATTGGAATTTAAGGGTTACCTCAGGGGTACTCAGTACAGGTAAAAATGCGTTAGGTGGTAAAGTAACCAGAAAAGGTTAGCAACCACGGCTGTAGTGTCTAGTGCAGTGGCTCTAAAATGCTACACAGGGGATCTACACTCCATGTCTTTAAACTGGTCCAGAGCTTCCACGCCGGATTCCAATTGTCTACCAGTCGTCAAGCACTTGACTAGCAGAGGTCGTTAAGCCCTTGACTAACAGAGGTTGTCAAGCACTTGACTAGCAGAGGTTGTCGACAACAATGTTCTGGGGTGTATGGGATTCCCTGAGGGCGGTTAGACTATCACTGTGTAGTCTTCAGTATGAACTACATAGAGATACATGTATCCACAGTATACTTTTCACCATTGGCCTATATACAACAAAAATGGTTCTGTCCGCTGCACCTGTACTGTTATTATTATATTAACATGGGGCTTATTCTTGTAATGATGTAAAAATCCTCGGCAAGATGATTTAATCAGCCTGCATGCCTTTCTCCTCTCCCACCTGACAGCATACAGATACTCAAGCGTTGGTTACTCGCTGAAACGTCCAGCACAACACATCCAGTGTTAACTTACCTTAAAGATCCGATGCAGCTGTTTTTAGTCCCAGTAAGTAACTTATTGTGATTGTTTTAAATTAAAATGGTCGAATAGAGAAAGAAAGAAAAAAGGCTTCCTAGCGAAGAGTTATGATAAATCTGAAACTACCTGTTATTAGGGAACTCTGTTTTTATATCTATATATTTTCAGGCATTTTCATGTATTATATGTCAGTTTATATAGGAAAATAGAGATTTGCCCAGATTTGTTGAACTTGCCCGTGGGCACTGGAGGCGATGGCCTATACGACTGGATCACCAAAGGCCAAGGAACTCTTTTTTTAGTCTATTAACTAACAAAATCTTCAGCCCACCAAACATGCAGAAATTCCTTATCAAACAGCTCAAAAACCTAGTTTTTTCGACCTGAAATTATACTGTACAAAGCACTGAAAATGTAGTTATTAACTGCACTGGGACTTCAATTGTTGAATCAAAACTCTAAACAAACCAGACGTTGAATTGCACTGCATTTAGATGATGTGTCATCCTGTGGAATCTTCATGGTTGCCTCCCATTGGTCAGTGGCTGCTGTTTATCCTACTCTGAGCTGAGTCTGATGGGATGGTGATCTGTGACTCAGTATAATTCTATCTGTGACCACAATGCAGTAGGGATTCATGGAAGTGCCTGATGTTATTGTTTCTGTAGAGCCTTTACTGCTTGTACACATGCACGTACACGCGTGCACAGGCACACACACAAACACACACACACACACACACACACAGGAACTCTAAAAATAGAATGCAACACTAACTGCGCCTGTCTTTTTGGATGTTAATTCATCTTAACCTTCAGGCTTGAAGTAAGAGGAATGTCAGGGGAGGAGAAATATACTGAGAAAAGGAGTATTGTGTATTTCCAGTCCTTATTTTTCTATATCAATTTGTATTTATTCTTTGAATTAGAATCCTTGTGTATTAGTAAATGCAGAGGGACTAACTGAATAGTTTTTTTATACTATGTTGTTTCAATGACTTTATGAGATGATGATGTAGCCATGTCAATGCTCATATTTGATATTATCGCAAAATGTGTTTGGCTGCTTCTGCCGCTGCTTAAATGGTGACTGCTGAGCAAAGAAATGTTGCACTTTATGGCTTTTGGTCTAAAGTTATGTAATGAATCCACTTTGTACTCTGTCAATGTCAAAAGCTAGGTATCCATCCAATTGGCAACCGATTATCATGCCAATTATGAAAAATATGCATAAAGAAATATGCAAATTTTTCCGTCAATGGTTTCCATCAAATAGACTTGTTGCAGATAAAAGCGAATAAAAAATACAAAAAATAACTGTCGTTGCATTTTCAATTTTCAACGTTTTGTGCCCATGGACAGTATTGCCAACAACTCAGTGGTATAGCATTTTGTTTGTGAATCCAAATCAGTTCTTCTTGGCTTTGATGCAGAGAAGTTGCTTACACAACCATGCATCAAAGTAGAGGATGGTGTTCTCATGGATGTGTAATGTTTTTTAAGTTAACTTTTTACGTCTATTTTTGCTGGATGCACAGTCTCTCCAAGCTCAGTTTCAGATGTGTAACTTCTTTAAAGTTCTCGTAGGCCTCTTGGCGGTCACACTGATTAGTATCCTTCTTGGCTGAATATTCCATTTTTAAGGGTGGCCTGTTCTTCATGGATTTACAGTTGTTACATAGCGCGGGGTAAGTGGAGATCATTTTACTTAAGTTGTCCCAAAGTCAAGGGGAAAAAAACGGAAATGAAAACTATACATCTATCTTAATTCAGGGGGTCCCCTGTCAGGTAAACTGACCAATTATGATTGCTAAAAAAAGTGGTCCTGTGGGTAGGTTTATGTTTATCCACTATATTGATTAAAGTTAACATTATAACAGCTTAAACATTTTAACAAAACCGTTCTATTACTTTACAAAAGGAACAATCAGTGGTTAAACTGGGCTGAACTCGGGCACCTTCAGTCCATTAAAGAGTCAGGTGGGGCTGAACCATAGCACCTTCAGTCCATTAAAGAGTCAGGTGGGGCTGAACCATAGCACCTTCAGTCCATTAAAGAGTCAGGTGGGCCTGAACCGTAGCACCTTTAGTCCATTAAAGAGTCATGTGGGGCTGAACCATAGCACCTTCACTCTTGGAAAAAAGGTTGATTAAGATTCTGTATAGAACCACAGGGTTCTTTACCTAATAACAAATAACCATTAACGAAAAGGTTATTTATTCAGTTGTTTTTGCATTCAATTTTTTCTTCGCTTTATTTGGGTTGGCCTTTATGTTATAATATAAAGACGTAATGATTTAACATTTTTGATACAAATGTATAATACGTAAAGTCCAGTGAGTTAGACAGATGTATAGGCTAACACATAATGGTCTGAGTAAAAACCTTTATTGAAACGAAAGATAGAACATGCATAGCCTTTGATTAATTATCATCATTCTCAGGGTTCTTTACCTAATAACAAATAACCATTAACGAAAAGGTTATTTATTCAGTTGTTTTTGCATTCAATTTTTTCTTCGCTTTATTTGGGTTGGCCTTTATGTTATAATATAAAGACGTAATGATTTAACATTTTTGATACAAATGTATAATACGTAAAGTCCAGTGAGTTAGACAGATGTATAGGCTAACACATAATGGTCTGAGTAAAAACCTTTATTGAAACGAAAGATAGAACATGCATAGCCTTTGATTAATTATCATCATTCTCGATATAGTAGACTACATTTCAAAAGCATAGCCTATCAACAATGCCAGCTAAAATATCACTGTTTTCAGGATTTCTTTATCAGGGCAGCGGTGCTCTTAATAACATTAATAATACCGGTACACGTGTATGTGTGTCGCGAGGGTTGTCGGACAAATGCAACGCAAAGTGTTTTCAGATTTGCACGAGCCGCAGCCGTTACATTTAAACTGCCTAGATTTATTTGAACGTATTATATATTCCGTGTATAACTTTGACGGAGTTTCAAAAAAGTGATATACAGGTGAGTACAGTATCTTAACTAACGTGACCTACCGTAAAATAGAATAACAATGTAGTAAATTCCTGGTGGTTATTGATCCTTATGACCAGCTATTACGAACCATAGACATATGTACGATAGCTAGCTAACTACTAGGTTAAGTTACTACGTTCAGTTAGCCAGCAGCAATTACATAACGAATATCGACGTTAGTTTACCAAAGTGGCCTAACACATTAATTTAGGTCGATTGTCCATCCATTGTTAGCTAAATTAGCCATTTAAGATGTACTTGTTAAGGGGACCAAATAGCTACGGCCACTTACATTAACATTCACTACAAGTGTCAGCAGCAATGAGGAAAATATTGCCGTTACTCGAGTTAGGCTGCATCTCAGACGTGGTCCAAATATGTATAACACCACCTTTTTATTGTAATAGTCATTCGATGAAATTATGTGCAACAAAAGATTCCGTGTGTGTTGTGTTTTTTCATTTGCAGAAAATAATGACAGAAAGGTGGGCTATTGAATATGTTTGAGAATGGCTGAAACGTGAAAGATGCCAATTAAACTTTCAGTGGTGTTAATATTGGACTTTATGTGCTCTGGGGAATTTCCAATGCCTTCAAAATGTTGTTATATCCCATCCCTGGTTAATGCTTTTGAAGAACCATAAGTGCTTCAAATGTTGTCTTGATTATTATTAACTGATTATAGGTCAAATGTGAATGTTTTAAGTCATATTTTGTCCATTATACTAACATCAAATGAGTGCCAAGACAACAGTCTTGAATAACAATCGTCCTGTATGAAATAAGTCATTACACCATACAGGTATTTTTCCAATGGTACAAACATACTTTATTGTACAATTAATTTATTGGCAAAAAACAGATCACCAAAATAACTTAAAAGAAACTAATGAAAATGGAGCAAGTTATATATTTTTTGCTTTCTCTCAGCAAGCCCCAAAATGTTAAGAGAAAAGAAGTGTTCAAAGTTTTCATTTGAACACTAAACAAATATTAAATAGTCTTATTTCCAGTCTCTTTAGGAAGAAACAAAATGAAACAAAGTTGTTCAGTTGCCATGGTTTGTACAGTGATTCAGTATGTATACATTTATATGCATGTTCATGAACATTTCTTCAAAATGGCATGATATCCTCAGTCCCAAAGAGGGCTGTGAACGACCGCGGTGTCATTTTGCATGACCATTATCTTCCATTTAAAAAACGTTTTTAATCTATTAATTCCTGTAGCTTCAAGTTTTATTTTCAAAAAAATAAAATAAAATAATATCTATGTATAAAAGACAAGTTTTTTCCTTGTTTTTTATAAAATAAGTCTCAAGATATATTGCCACTTTTTGTCCCCCCCCAAAAAAATCTTTAGCAAAAAATATGTGAACTGTGAAATCTTGTGTAATTATTTAATGAGGCAAAATATCAAATTTTCTAACCACACTAATATGCCTTCTCCCCAGTTTAATTTTGTGCATGTGTTCATGTGAAGGTGTTGGGAGTTCACAGCAATCATCAAGGCGTGATTTGTTGCAAAGACCAGTTTGTCAAAAAAATACACATAAAGGCGCATTGGTGTTCATATCACCTACACCCCATATCGTACCTTTCAAAACTCAATACTTTTAGATATTTTAGGAGGAGCCCAGGTTGTAGGAAA